>CAUYQV010132815.1:0-17529 GCA_963574575.1 Galagoides demidoff
AGGAGGTAAAGTCTCCATTTTTCTTTAGGGTTGCATAGTATTCCATGGTATACATATACCACAGTTTATTGATCCATTCGTGGATTGATGAACACTTGGGCTTCTTCCATGATCTGGCAATTATGAATTGGGCTGCAATAAACATTCTGATACAAACATCTTTATTGTAATGTGGTTTTTTATCTTCTGGGTATATATCTAATAATGGAATTGTAGAATCGAATGGCAGGTCTAGATCCCTAAGTGTTCTCCAGATGACGTTCCAAAAGGAACGTATTAATTTACATTCCCACCAGCAGTGTAGAAGTGTTCCCTTTTCTCCACATCCATGCCAGCAACTCTGGCTTTGGGATTTTGTGATATGGGCTAATCTTACTGGAGTTTGGTGATATCTCAAAGTAGTTTTGATTTGCATTTCTCTAATGATTAAGGATGCTGAGCATTTTTTCATATGTCTATAGGCCACACGCCTATGTTCTCTGGTGAAATTTCTCTTCAAGTCCTTTGCCCACCCTGTGATGGGATCACTTGTTTTTTTTGTTGTTGTTAATGCGTTTGAGTTCTCTATGGATTGTGGTTATTAAACTTTTGTTGGAGACATAGCCTGCAAATATTTTCTCCCACTCTGAGGGCTATCTGCATGCTTTACTTACTGTGTTCTTAGCTGTGCAGAAGCTCTTTAGTTTGATCAGGTTCCAATAGTGTATTTTTGATCTTGCTTTAATTGGTCATGGGGTCCATCTCATAAAAAATTCACCCAGGCTGATTTCTTCAAGTGTTTTCCCTGCACTTTCTTCTGGTATTTTTATGGTTTCATGTCTTAAGTTTAAGTCCTTAATCCAGTGAGAGTCTATCTTAGTTAATGGTGAAAGGTATGGATCCAGTTTCAGTCTTCTACCAGTCACCAGCCAGTTTGTCCAGCACCATTTGTTAAATAGGGAATCTTTTCTCCACTCAATGTTTTTAATTGGTTTATCAAAGATGAGGTAGGTAGCTGTATTCATCTTTTGGCTTTCTATTCTGTTCCATACATCTACCTCTCTGTTTTTAGTTTCATGTGTTAAGTTTAAATCTTTTATCCAGTGACAATTTTTGTTAATGGTGAAAGGTATGGGTCTAGTTTCAGTCTTCTACATGTCACCAGCCAATTTCCCCAGCACTATTTGTTAAATAGTGAATCTTTCCCACAATTTATATTTTTGATGGGCTTATCAAAGATCAAATGATGATAAGTGTCTGGGTTCATCTCTTGGTTCTCACTTCTGTTCCATACATCTACTTCTCTGTTTTTGTGCCAATACCATGCCATTTTGATCACTATAGATTTATAGTATAGTTTGAAGTCTGGTAGCGTGATTCCTCCTCATTTTATTTCTGAGTAGGTTTTTTCTGGTTCCATATAAAATAAAGTACTATGTGTTCCAGGTCTTTAAAGTATGTTGGTGGTGCTTTGATAGGGATTGTATTAAATTTGTAAATTGCTTTGGGTAATATGGACATTTTAAAACTGTAGATTCTTCTCAGCCATGAGCATGGTATATTTTTCCATTTGTTAATGCCTTCAGTTATTTCTTTTCTCAGAGTTCATAATTCTCTTTATAGAGATCTTTCACATCCTTGGTTAGGTAAATTCCCAAATATTTCATCTTCTTAGGCACACCATAAAGGGAACAGAGTCCTTGACTGTTTTTTCGACTTGACTATTACTGGTACATATAAAAGCTACTAATTTGTGAACATTGATTTTGTATCCTGAGACACTACTGTGTTCCTTGAAGACTTCTAAGAGTTTTGTAGTTGAGTCCCTGGGGTTTTCCAGGTATAAAATTATATCATCTGTGAAGAGTGAAAGTTTGATCTCCTCTGACCCTATTTGTATACCTTTGATTGCCTTCTCTTGCCAGATTGTGATGGCTATGACTTCTATTACAATGTTAAAAAGTAGTGGAACAATGGGAAACCTTGCTTGGGTCCTGATCTGAGTGGAAGATTTTTCAATTTAATGCCATTCAATATGATATTGGCTGTGGGTTTGCTATAGAGGGCCTCTATGAACTTAAGAACAGTCCCCTCTATAGCTATTTTCTTAAGTGTTCTGATCATGAAAGGATGCTGGATATTGTCAAAAGCTTTTTCCACATCTATTGAGAGAATCATCCGGTCTTTGTTTTTCAGTTTGTTTATTTGGTGATATATTATATTTATAGTTTTTTGAATTTTTTTTTTTTGGCAGTTTTTGGCTGAGGCTGGGTTTGAGCCTGCCACCTCCAGTATATAGGGCTAACCTCCTACTCCTTTGAGCCACAGGCACCACCCTATATTTATAGTTTTACATATATTGAACCAACTTTGAGACCCTGGGATGAAACCCACTTGGTCGTGGTGTATAATTCATTTGATATTTTGCTGAATTCTGTTTGCTAGGATCTTATTGAATATTTTTGCCTCTATGTTCATTAAAGATATTGGTCTATAATTTTCTTTTCTTGTTGGGTCTTTTCCTGGTTTGGGGATCAGGATGATATTTGCTTCACAGAATGTGTTGGGAAGTGTTCCTTCTTTTTCAATGTTTTGGAAAAAATATTAAGTAATATAGGTACTATTTCCTCATTAAAGGTTTGGTAGAATTCTGATGTGAAGCCATCTGGTCCATGAATCTTCTTTTTTTGGGAGATTTCATATAGTTGATTCTATTTCAGTACTTCATATAGGTCTGTTCAGCATTTCCAATTCTTTCTGATTAAGTCTACGAAGTTGTTGTGCTTCAATGTATTAGTCAATTTATTTCAGATTTTTATATTTCTGAGATTAACATTTTTTGTAGTAGTCATTAAGGATTCTTTGAATTTCTGCGGTGTCTGTTGTTATTTCTCCTTTGTCATTTCTAATTGATTATATTAGGGACTTTAATTTTCTAATTTATGTTAGGTTAGCCAAAGGTTTATCAATTTTGTCGAATTTTTCAAAAAACAACTTTTTGATTCATTGATCTTTTGAATAATTCTTTTGTTTTCAATTTCATTTAATTCTGCTCTAATTTTAGTTATTTCTTTTCTTCTGCTAGGTTTGGGGTTGGAATGTTCTTCCTTTTCCAGTTGCTTCAAATATCCCATTAAGTTATTCACTTCCTCTCTTTCCATTCTCTTGAGGAAGGCCTTGCAATGCTATAAATTTTCCTCTTAGGACAGCCTTTGCAGTATCCCACAGGTTCTGACAATTCATGTCTTCATTATTATTTTGTTCCAAAACTTTATATTTCCTTCTTAAGCTCTTCTATAACCCAGCTATCTTTCAGCATAAGGTTATTTAGCTTCCTTGTTTTTGTATGAGTATGCAGAAACCTGTTATTGGTGAGTTCTTTTATAGCATGATGATCTGAGAAAATACAAGGAATTATTTCTATACTTTTAAATTTGCTGAGGTTAGACTTGTGACCTAAGATGTGATCAATTTTGGAGCATGTTCCATGAGCTGATGAGAAGAATGTGTATTCAATTTTGTTAAGATGAAATGTTCTGTAGATGTCTGTTAAATTCAATTGTTATATGGTGAAGTTTAAGTCCAAAATTTCCTTGCTTAGTTTCTTATTGGAGGATCTATCCAACACTGCCAAAGGGGTTTAAAATCTCCAACTATGATGGTGCTGGAAGATATTAAATTGCTCATGTCTGTTAGGGCGTCCCTTATAAATTGAGAAGGATTCTGGTTGGGTGCATAAATGTTAATAATTGACATCTCATCATGTTGAGTGTTTCCCTTAACAAATATAAAGTGACCATCCTTGCCTTTCTTTACTTTGGTTGGTTTAAAGCCTAATGTATCTGCAAATAAAATTGCCACCCCAGCTTTTTTCTGCTTTCCTTTTGCCTGGATTACAGACATCCATCCCTTCACCCTCAGACTGTATTTTTCCTTTAAGGTAAGATGAGATTCTTGTATGCATCAGATATCTGGCCTGACTTTTTGTATCCTGTCAGCTAACCTGTGCCTCTTAAGAGGACAATTTAAGCCATTCACATTAATTGAGAGTATTGACAAGCCTGGTATTATTTTGGGTGTCAAGTTTTTTGAAAGTCCAGTGGACATTTTAAACCTTTTCACCACTGTGGAAATTGGGTTTTGGTCAAGAATTTCAGAGTGAGTTTACTTTGGTGGTAGGGCATTGTGCTGGTCATTATGGAGAATGGATCTGAGAATACCCTGAAGATCTGGTTTAGTTATGGCAAATTTCTTCAACATGTGAATGTCATTAAAGTATTTAACTTCTCCATCATAAATGAAGCTCAATTTAGCTGGATACAGATGCCTGGGCTGCAAGTTGTTTTGTTTTAGGAGATTGAAGGTTGATGACCATCCTCTTCTGGCTTGAAAAGTTTCAGCAGAGAGATCATCAGTCATTCTAATATTCTTCCCTTTGTAGTTTATGATTTTTTATGTCTGGCTTCTTTCTTGCAAGATTTTCTCCTTCATATTAACTTTGGCAAAGTTAATTATAATGTGTTTAGAAGATGCTTTATTTGGGTTGAGTTGTGCTGGGGTTCTGAAACTGTCTGCTATCAGAATTTTAGTATTTCTTACCATGCTTGGGAAATTCTCCTCAATTATCTCTTGGAGTAGAGTATCTGTGGCTTTTGGACCATACTTTTCTCCTTCAGGGATTCCTATAAGGCAAATGTTCGCTCTTTTGGAGTAGTTCCACAGTTCTCTCAGGGAATCCATTTTTGCTCTCAGGGAATCCACTTGTCTTCCTCTTTGAGTGTTTGGGAGCATTCAAAAGCTTTTTTTCAATGTCAGAGATCCTTTCTTCTGCCTGTTCCATTCTGTTACTGAGGGATTCTACTGTATTTCTCAGAGATCATGCCCCTGTCCCTGCCACTCTGCTCCTCTGGTACCACAGCAATGCGAGATCTACCTCCCTCCAACAGTCCACAGAATAGAGGAGGTATGTCTCTGAAATTTCACCTTGACAGGATTGCTCTATTAATGCTTTTGCTAGCGGGAGGTGTCTCCACTTGGGTCCCACACCTCAGTGGTTCCTAAGCCTCCTCCCATCATATGGAGACCCAAGCCTCCACTTGCTGCTAAGTTGTTCTTTCTCAGAGCAAGCCAGACACCTTCCCCCTCTGTGCCTTTCTGCACTGTTACTGGATTCACAGTTACAGTGTATCTGTGCAACCTCAGGCCATGCAATGCCCAGTATTAACAAAGGGCCATGAATGTTCCAGTCTCTGCAGGTGGGGGAAGGGTGGACTGGGAGTTCTAAGTGGCAGGGAAAATATTTGTTCAACCTTCATGCCAGACAGGAGAATGCCCAGGTTCACAGCAGGGACTCTCTAAGGAAGGAGTCCCAGATTCTAGCAACTCACTCCCATGAGGTGAGAGAAGAGGACCTCAGTTCACCATGTACTAGTAGAGATCTCACAGTGGCAAGTAACCAAGCAACTCTCTTGAAAAAGGGGATGGACACGCATCCTCTTTGGGGTGGGTTCTGTACCTACAATTTATTTCCTTGGAGTCGCAGTTTCCCTCAGCAGAGGAGACATGCTCTTATCTATCTCTTCTCTCAGCTTGGCTCCCACCCTTCAGCTTTGTTGGGTTCTTTCTGGCCATTATCTCTCCCTCTGGTCAGGAGCTTCTGTTAAAAGCTGGCTTCAGTTGGCTATCATCCCTTACTCCCCTTTGCTCTTTTTGCATGTAAAAATTGTAGTTAGGAAAATAGCCAACCCAAGGTTTTAGCAGAACACAAGGCACATTGAAACAAAACAAACAAACAAACAAATACAAATCAGACACACAAACAATAAAAAACAAACACACACAAAAACTCAAATAGCCTGATGTAAGCACTCTCAGCAACCATAAGAGGAAGGGGAGGGCTTGGTGCCTGTAGCCCAGCGGCCAGGCACCAGCCACACCCACCAGAACTAGCAGGATTGAACCTGGCCCAGGAACCACCAAACAATGACAACCACAACCAAAAAACAGCCAGATACTGGCTGGGCACCTGCAGTCCCAGTCTCCTGGAAGGCTGAGACAAGAGAATTGCTCAGCCTAAAAGAGTTAGTTTGCTATGAGCTGCAACACCACAGCATTCCATAGAGGGCAACATAGCGAGAGTTTGTCCAAAAAAGGGGGGCGGAGAAGCCGGGAAAAACAAACAAACAAAAATAATAATGATTTTTTAAAATTGTAACAATAACTCCTACAAGAAAGAAAAAAGGGGGAAAAGCAAAAATAATGAGCAAAGAGTGAAAAAAGGCAACAAAATTATATATATATATATATGTAATTGCCATAGGGATCGACTTTAGTAGGAATATATTTATGTTGCAATATACTTTCTGGACACCAGGTGGCAGTGTGAATGGTTCCCAAATTTATACCTGTCTCCTGGCTTAAATATTCTTGGTGTTTGCCTGACTACCCCGTTTGGTGCCTAGACCCTGCCAAACTGCTGAGTCCACTGATCTCAAAAATCTTCATAGGCAGGTTTCCCAAATTCTCCCTGCAATAGTTCCCGCTAAGTGTAGGATGTCCTGGGGGCAGTTTCGAGTGTAGGACAACTGTCTGAACGTGAGACTCAAACCGCTGGGCCTGGCTCACCTGGAAAGGTGCCTGTAGTGACCACCATCTCCCAAATTCCAAAACAATGACCTCTTCCTATCTAGAATCTTTCCTCTAAGTGTCTTTCCCAACACCTATTTGAGGCGGTGCTGCCCCAGATGCACCCCACTCTGGTCACCTAATTCTGCTTGGAAGTCCACACTTCACCAATCTTTCCACACAATACCTAGTTTCCCCACAAACTGGGAACTGCTATCCTCCATGGTGGGGCTGGTTGCTGCCTCTGCCACCCATAGCTGCTGACACCCACAGCTGCTGCAGCCATAGGAAAAAGCCTTTTCCTGGCAGTCTCTGAAGCTCCAGATTATACTCCAAGTACAGCAAACCACCACTCCACTGCACACCCCAAACTGCCACTCTACACCAATATTCCACGCCAGGAATGATCTAGCCTTCTCGCTCTCGCCTGTTGTTCCAGGTAAGCTGAGCTAAATGTCCTTCCCCTCTGCCATCATGCTCCACCTCCCTTAGCCCTTTATCAGATATATACCATGCAAATATTTTCTCCTATTCTGCCAGGATGTTTATTTATTGATTGTATCCTTGGCTCTGCAGAAACTTTGTGATTTGCTCAGGTCCCACTTGTTTATTTTTGTTGTTGCTGTCATTCCTTTTAAGTTCTTCTTCATAAATTCTTTCCCAAGGCCAGTGTTTATAAGTTTTTTCAACATTTTCTTCTAGAGTTCTTATAGTTTCATGCTTTAAGTCTTTTATCCATTATGAATTAATTTTTATAAGTGGTGAAAGGTGCAGATGACTTTTGCATGTGGCTATCCACTGTTTATCAGCATGATTTATTAAATGGGAATTCTTTTTTCCCAGTGTATTTTTTTACCCGCTTTATGAAAATTTATATGGGAATATGAGAAGGGTTTCATCTTTGGGCTCTCTGTTCTGATCCATAGGTCTTTGTCTCTGTTTTTGTGCCAGGACCATGCTGTTTTGGTTATTATAATCTTGTAGTGTAGCTTAAAGTCTGCTAAGGTTATGCCTCTCACTTTGCTATTATTATATACGGTTGCATTGGCTGTTTAGGGTCTTTTTTTATTCCATACAAAGCATAGAACTATTTTTTCTAGATCTGCAAAAAATAACATTGGTATTCTAATAGGGTAGATGAATGTTATTTAATGAATAACATAGGTATTCATTGAATCTATAAATTACTTTGGGTAGTATAACAATTTTAACAATGTCAGTATTAGTGATCCATGAGCATGATATCTTTTTCCATCTGCTTATATCCTCTGCAATTTCTTTCTTCTCCTTAGCCCCCTTAGTTAAATATACTCTTAAGCATTTTATTTTCTTTGTTGCTACTGAGAACGATAATACATCTTTTATTTTGTTTTCAGTTTGATTGTTGTTGGCATATATGAAAGCTACTGATTTGTGTACATTAATTTTGTAACCTGAAACTTACTGAATTTATTTATCAGTTCCAGGAGTCTCTCAGTTGAGTCTTTGGAATTGTTTGATATAAGACAATCTTGTTAGGACAGGACAATAATTTGACCTCTTCTTTCCCATTTGGATACACTTGATTTCCTTTGCTTGCCCAATTGCTTTTTTTGGTTGAAATATATATTTTTTTTATTGCTGCTTCAATTTTAATATTGATATTAGTCTGTTGAGGAGTTCTGTAACTTCCTGATGGAACCTAGACAGGTTGTCTGTTTCCAAAAATTTGTACATTTCCTCCACATTTTCAAGTTTTGTGAGCATGGAGATTTTTATAATATTCCAAGATGATATCTTGTATCTCCATGATATCTATTGTAATTTCCCCCTTTTTATCTTTAATTGAGCTTATTAGAGTCCTCTGGCTAGGATTTCCAGAACTTGTGTTGAACAAAAGTGGAGACAGTGGTCAACCATGTCTTGGTTCAGTTGTAAACAGGAACTCTTTCAGCTATGTTGCCTGTGGGTTTGTCATATATGGCCTTCATAATTTTGAGGAAAGTCTCATCTATGTCTATTTTGTTAAATGTTCTTATCAAAAAAGTGGGCTAAATTTTGTCAAATGCTTTTCCTACATCTACTGAAATAATCATATGGTCCTTGTTTTGCATCTATTTATGTGGTAGATTACATAGATTTGTGATCCATGAGCTGGTTAAGAGATGGTTCCATGAACTGATGAAAAGAATGCATATTCATTAGCTTTGCAGTAGAATGTTCTGAAATGTCTGGTAGGCTCATTTGTTCTAGAGTTCTGTTTAAATTCCTTGTCTCCTGGCTTGTTTTCTGTTTGGAAGATCTGTCCGTTTCTGTCAGTGTAGTATTGCAATCCCCAATAATTATGATACTGCTGTTTATTATTTCATTTAAATTGAGTAGAATTCATTTTGTGAATCTGGGTCCTCCTATGTTAGGTGCATAAAGATTTAGAATTGTTAAGTCTTCTTGTTGAATTGTTCCCCTTCACCTTTATATAGGGACCATCTTTGTCTTTCTTTACTTTTGTTGATTTGAAGTCAATGTCATCTGACAAAAGAATAGCTACACTGGCTTTCTTTTGTTTCCATTTGCATGGAATATTGTTTTCCATCCTTTCACCTTTAGTCTAAATGAGTTCTTGTGAGTTAGATGTGTTTCCCAGAGACAACAGGTACTTGGCTTATATTTTTTATCCATTCATCCAGCCTGTGTCTCTTCAGCAGGAAGTTTAAACCATTCATATTTATTGACAAATGTAGTGGATTTCTGTTCATCCTGATAGGTAAATCCTTATCTACCCATTTTTCACCTAGTTATTTATTGATGTTTATGTGAGTGAGCCAGCTGCCAAGATGTTCCTTTGTTTTACCTCTTGAGCCACTGTGGTATCTGGGTTCTGGGTGGTTTTATACTGGTATGTCTCTATTGTGCTGAGGTCTGAGTACTTCCTACAGGGAAGATCTCGTCTTCACAATTCCCTCAGCAATTGCTTATCTGACAAAGTATTTTGCCCTCACATAAGAAACTTAGTTTAGCAGGATATAAGATTCTGGGCTGGCCATTATTCTCTTTTAGAAGGCTGAGGATGGGTCGCCACTCCCTTCTGGCTCCTAGAATTTCAGTCAAGAAGTCTGAAGTTAGTCTGATTAGTTTTTCCTTTGTAATTTACCTCCTACTTTCACCTTACTTTTCATAGGAGTGCCTTTTTTGAGTTTTCTTTGTCCAGTCTAACGATTATGTGTTATAGTGACTGCCTCTTTACTGTGTATTTTCTAGGAGTCCTGTGTGCTTCTTATAGCGGGATATATAGTTTTCTAGAAAGGCCTGGGAAACTTTCCTCAATAATTCCCTCAAATAAATTTTTCAATCTTTGTAAATTTTCTTCTTTGCCCTCAGGGTTGCCTATGATTCTTGTGTTTTCTACCTTTACATTCATATTTCTTGTGGCTTTGTTTGTTCCTCTTGTTTCTGTGTTCTTTCTTTTCAACTGATTTGCTCAGCACAAAGGTGTAATCATCAAGTTCCCAGATTCTGTCTTACGCCTTATCAACCCTATTCATAAGACTTTTCACTGTGCTTTGTAATTCTTTGAATGAATTTTTTTATTTCTAGAAGTTCTGTTTGGTTTTTCCTTAATACTTCATTTTTAAAGTCATTTCTTGCATTATCTTTGTACCTTCTTTGCACTGGTTTTCCATTTTCTCTTGTATTTCCATAAGCTTGTTTACAACCCATTTCAAAACTCTTCATCTGTCATTTTAATCTTTATGTTTAGGTTGGTGTCCATTGGTAAGGAATTATTGTTTTCTTTAGGGAGTGACTTTTCACTTTTATTTTTCACATTTCCTGAGTTTTTCCACTGGTTCATTCTGTATCAAGAGCCAAAGGAGTTGGGGATGGCTTATGGGCTTGTCTCCAAGACTACAGAGATCAGTCCATGACTGTGTCAGGGAGAAGAGTACTGATCCTGAGTTGCCTATGGGTTTCTTTAGCAGGTTTAGTGAGCCCTCGGGTTACTTATGACCTGCTGCCTTCACCTCTTCCTGACAGAATATAATGAGTTAGGTCCCCCACCTTACTCTCAGTGATGGCAGGTGGTACTTGTGTGATTCAGCCACATCCTATTTGGTTTATTTGGAGGACACTTTAAAAGGCTATATCATTTTTCACCTAGTTATTGGTTAATGTTTGTGTGAGTGAGCCAGCTTCCAGGATGTTCTTTTGTGTCCATGGTAGACTTTGATGTTCAGGTAGAGCACTTGAGTGCCCCAAGCTTTAGGAGGGATCCTGTGCCTCCCAGGGGTTTCACAGTCACCAACACCACCAAGGTGGGGGAGGAGGGAGAAAGGTAGTTTGTGGCTAGGTTGTGTGAGTCACCCTATCAGAAAGTGGTGTCTGTGGGAAGGAACAAGCTGCAGTGCTGTTTCTGGGTCCTAGACCACCTCTAGTCCCTCAGGAGAAGCACTTGAATGCCCCAGGTGGTGGTTGGGGCCCTGGAGCTTCCAGATGAGTCCTTAATCTCTACTGTAGTTGAGGCAGTCAGAGAGTGCAGCCAGGTCAGTCTGGTATGGGTAAGCTTTCCCTCTGGCTCCACAGAAACTGACCAGTTAGCTGTTCTGTGAGGGTTAAAGGTCTGCTTCCAGTTTCTGGGTGAAGCCCTGTCAGGGAGAAACTGATGTGGCCTCACCCAGCCAGAAAATCTGATTATGGAGGCAGATCTGTCAGAGACTTGCAAACTCTTAGACTTCAGTGGGCCTAACTCTTCTCCCCAACCTCTGCTCCACAATATTCCCCCAGTAACCACTGGATGCCAGGCCAGCTGAGCTCCCCTGTGACTATGCTGTGGACCAGGAGGTTCCACACCCAAGATTCCAGCATAAGGCAAGAGTACAGCCCATCATGGGAGTAGGGGTACCCTGCGAGCACATCACATCCAAGATCCACACTATACTCTTCTCACCAATCTGCCCAAGCAAGCTCCCTCACTTTCCTAGACCAAGATCAATCCCAGACCATGACAGGGAGAAATGAGCCTGTCCCAAGTTGCCCATGGATGCCCAAGCAGGTGAAATGTCCCTCCATTTCAGGGTATGCCCAGGCACATTGTACCAGATCAAGCCAGTGAGCAGGGCACTCACAGTCTGATCCCACTCCGGTCCATTAAAAGACTCCAAGAAGAAAGACCTGAGTCCCACACTCTGTGGAACTCTTAGTGTTATGGCTCAATTGTCTCTCTCTTCTGCCACTGGTGGGGGAGGGAAGGGGTAGAACAGAATCTATGTGGGAGATTGTTAGCAGACTGGCTAAGAGGGCATCTGCCCTGAATATTCAGGCTCTGGAGCCATGGAAATCACCTGGAACTCTCTGGACCCCTGTGGATCCTGCAATCTTGGCCAGAGTCAGGAAATACCTGTGTGGAAACTAGCAGGGCAAAAACCTGAGGAGTTGAAGGCCCCAGGGAGGACACACAGTGGGTAGAAAATCAATATGATGCCTGCCTCCCCAGCTTTGGTCTGCAGGTGCAGGAAGTGCCCTGAGGGACTGGGAGCCTTGTGCCCTGGTCAAAAGCAGTTCTCAGCTCACTGGTGGCAACAGTCTCTGTGCTTGTGTGGGCAGAAAGTCTCTCTAGCAGGTTGGGAGCCCTGCCCTGGTCAGCAATGTAGATGAGGAGGAGAAAACAGCCCCAACTATCCTTCTCACTGAGCTACATGTCTCTCTAGGGTTGCATTCTGCCAATATCTTGCTCCTTCTACTTCCACTCTGCAACTTCTTTCTAAGGAATCTCTTGTAGGTTCTGGCACTTGATCCTCAGAATTACACCCATCCAGAACTATTTTTTGTC
Organism: Galagoides demidoff; assembly: GCA_963574575.1. Classification (NCBI taxonomy): domain Eukaryota; kingdom Metazoa; phylum Chordata; class Mammalia; order Primates; family Galagidae; genus Galagoides; species Galagoides demidoff. The sequence goes on from CAUYQV010132815.1 coordinate 12,407, forward strand.
AGTTTTTTTCATCTTTTTCTTCTTTCTGAGACAGTTAGAAAGAGGCAGCTGTCTCTAGTCAACGATCTTGATTATCTCCATTCTAATTTCTTAATTTTTTTTGTATGTAGATTGTATGTTTAGAGCAGTTTTACATTTCTAACATAAATAAGAGGGAGGTACAAAAATTTTTTACATGTCCCTCACTCACCCCAACATGCACAGTCTCCCCTGTGCAATTAATGAACCAAAGTTGAGATGTCACTAACCCCTAGAGTCCATAGTTTACATTAGATATCATTCTTGGTATTGCACATTCTGTGGGTTTAGACAAATGTATAATGACACATATGCATGAATATAAAATCATACAGAGTACTTTCACTGCCTTAAAATCTTCTATGTTCTACCTAGTTATCTCCCTCCCACTCTAATAAATAACTAATATTTTCTTACTACATTTTAACAATTTTTTATGTCTTTTGCTCAGTTTTTTTTATTACATCATAGTTGTGTACATTATTGCATTTATGGGGTACAATGTGCTGGGTTTATATACAATTTAAAATACTTGCATCAAACTGGTTAATATAGCCTTCACCACACTTTCTTAATTATTGTGTTAAGACATTTATACTCTATACTTGGTAGATTTGACATGTACCCTTGTACAATGACCATAGGTGTGGTCTCACCAAGTACCCTCGTTCCACTCATCTTCTTCCCCCCCCCTTTTCCCTTAGCTTTGGGCTGTAGTTGAGTTATAGCTTTCATACTGGAGTGTGGGTGCTTATTTATTGGTTTCATAGTAGAGCTGAGTACAAAGTCTCCATCTTTTTTTAAAGCTGCATCATAATCCATGGTGTACATATACCACAATTTATTAATCTATCCGTGGGTCAATGAGCACTTGGGATTCTTCCATGACTTAGCAATTATGAATTGAGCTGCAAGAAACATTTGGGTGCAAATATCTTTGTTATAAAGTGATTTTTTTATCTTCCAGATATACACCTAGTAGAAGAATTTTGTGCAGGATTGAACAGAAGGTCTATTTTAGATCCCTAAGTGATCTACAAACTTCCTTCCAAAAGGAACATATTAGTTTGCATTCCCAACAGCAGTGCAGAAGTGCTCCTTTTCTCCACATCCACGCCAAAATCTACAGTTTGGGGATTTTGTAATGTGGGCTAATCTTACTAGAGTTAGATGATATCTCAATGTGGTTTTGATTTGCATTTCTCTGATGATTAAGGATGGCGAGCATTTTCTCATGCGTCTGTAGGCCATGCGTCTGTCTTCTTCAGAGAAGTTTCTATTCAAATCCCTTGCCCACAATGAAGTGGGATCACTTGTTCTTTTCTTGCTAACACATTTGAGTTCTCTGTGGATTCTAGTTATCAAACCTTTGTCAGAAACATAACCTGCAAATATCTTCTCCCATTCTGAGGGCTGTCTCCTTGCTTTACTTTCTGTGTTTTTGGCTGTGCAAAAGCTTTTTAGTTTGATCAGACCCCAATAATGTATTTTTGGTGTTGCCTCAATTGCCTCATAGGTCTTCCTCATAAAATATTCTCCCAGGCCAATTTCTTCAAGTGTTTTCCCTGCACTTTTTTCTTGTATTTTTATAGTTTCATGTCTTAAGTTTAAATCTTTTATCCAGTGAGAGTCTATCTTTGTTAATGGTGAAAAGTGTGGGTCCAGTTCACCCAGCACCATTTGTTAAATAGAGTCTTTTCTTCACTGAATGTTTTTGATAGGCTTATTAAAGATCAAATGATGATAAGTAGCTGGGTTCATCTCTTGGTTCTCTATTCTGTTTCATACATCTACCTCTCTGTTTTTGTGCCAGTACCAGGCTGTTCTGATCACTATAGATTTATAGTATAGTCTGGGGTTTGGTAGTATGATTCCTCCTGAGTAATGTCTTGGCTAATTGAGGTTTTTTCTGATTCCATATAAAATGAAGTGGTTTTTTTTTTTTTTTTGAGATCTTTAAAGTATAACAGTGGTGCTTTGATAGGGATTGCATTAAAATTGTATATTGCTTTGGGTAGTATGGACATTTTAACAATGTTGATTCTTCTCAGACATGAACATGGTATGTTTTTCCATTTGTTAACATCTTCAGCTATTTCTTTTCTCAGAGTTTCATAGTTCTCTTTATGAGAGATATTTATAGAGATATTTTATTTCCTTTGTTAGATAAACTCCCAAATATTTCATCTCCTTTGGCACTATGATAAGATGGCTGACTGAGGCCAGCTTTCAGCAGAAACTCCTGTCCAAAGGGAGAAATAATGGCCAGAACCAACCCAATAAAGCTGAAGATCAGGAGCTGAACTGAGACAGAAAATTGATGGATTAGCATCACCACTGCTGAGGCAAGGTGGGACTCCAAGGAAGCAAATTCCCGGTACAAAAGCTATCCCAAAGAGGATGAAAAACCTTTAACCCCCCCTACAAGTGTGTGGCCTGCTGTGTTATATCTACAAGTGAGTGGTGAACAGAAGACCTCTTGTTACATCACAGGGGAGAGAGTGGCTGTAGGCTGGACTCCTTTCCCAAGGAGATACCATGGAAAGCCCAGGCAGTCTCTTGTCCAGAATATAAGCTGAACTAATATTTTCCCTGCCTTTGTGAACTCCCAATCCACCCTTCTCCCTTCTCCTAGTGATCTGGAAGACCACTCCCTGAAGAATCTGGAGTGTCTGGCATATTTTTGCAAGGGCAGGACATCTTATGGGCTGCAGGGCAGCTGAGCTGAAACTATAAGTCTAGTAGAAGAAGGGAATCACAATAGGAGAGATACTTTCCCAGTGCTGGAAAGTGCATAGTTGTGAGATCACTCCAAAAGAGCAAACATTTGCCTTATAGGTATTTCTGAAGGAGATGAGAATGATGTGAAAGACACAGATGCTCTACTCCAAGAGATAATTGAGGAAAACTTCCCTAACATGGCAAGAGATACTAAAATTCAAATAGCAGACAGTCTAAGAACCCCACCACAACTCAACCCAAATAAAGCATCCCCTAGGCACATTGTAATTATCCTCACCAAAGTTAATATGAAGGAAAAAATCCTAAGACCAGCCAGACGTAAGCAAATCATAACCTACATGGGGAAGAATATTAGAATGAATACAGATCTCTGCTGAAACTTTTCAAGTCAGAATAGAATGGTCATCAACCTTCAATCTCCTAAAACAAAACAACTTGCAGCCCAGGATCCTGTATCCAACTAAACTGAGTTTCATTTATGATAAAGTCAAATAGTTTAATGACATTCATACATTGAAGAAATTTGCCATAACTAAACCAACTCTTCAGGATAGTCTCAGACCCATTCTCCATAATGACCAGCACAATGCCCTACCACCAAAGTAAACTCACTCTGAAATTTTTGACCAAATCCTTCACAATGGTAAAAGGATTAAAAATGTCCACTTGTCTTTCAAAAATCTTGACACCCGGCGGAGCCAAGATGGCGGACTGCAGCCAGCTTTTTACAGAAGCTCCCATCCAGAAGGAGGCTGAAAGGACAGAAGTTTAGCTAATTAGCTGATGGTTTGAAGCAGAGCCAAGAGAGAAGATTGAGGAGCACACTTCAACCTTCCTGAGGCGAGCTGCGACCCCAAAAAGACAACCAAAAGGTACAGAATCACCACCAAGCGGACAGGAGTCCCCTCCCCCACAACAAGGGCTCGCAGTTTACTCCATGTAAACAAGCGAGCAGAGTTCAAACTTCCTCCTACTCTATCCCACTGAAGAGACTCCCTAAAAACTGGACCTCCTACCCCTGCTGGCGTGCCACGGCACCCTCTGGCCAGGCATAAAACTGTAAAACTGTATAAATCTGTATATATTCCCCACCTGCAATATTGAACTCCGAAGAGTCACCACCCACCCACTCCGAGATCTGGAGGTTTATTACCTATGAAGTTCTGATTCTAGGGCATCTCCTTGAGAGAAGTGGAGGGAGAAAGGGCTGGTGCTGTTCTGTGCTAACTGTGGTGCAGGCGTGAGGAGAGGAGAATCAGCTCAGGGGACGCCAGGTCAGCAATGGTGGAATCCTGAGAGCGAGGCCGACGCCATTGACACCATTCTAGCCCCATCCCTTTGGGTTTCGTACAGCAGCCACAGGCAGGGCACACATAACTTTCTTGGGTGGAGCGCCAGCCCTCAGGGGGCTAGTGCAGCTGAGACAAAGGCAGTGGGCAGGCGGAGGCTAGAATTGACACCTGAGTGTAAAGGTGAATGCAACCTCTGATTTACAGAGAAATCTAGCTGGACAGAAACCTAATTTAAATACGCAAGGCCCCCCCCTGCCAAACTCAGATTTCTGGCTGATTTTGCCAGGTAAACCCCGGGAACAGTGGCATACTGGAGTGAATAGGGTCATGGACCTGGGGGATCATGAGTGACTGGGTATAAGGTGGGGAAGGACGTATTAACCTTCCCAGACTAACCCAGTTGCCGAGTGGATCCCTTTGCCCTCACGGAGCTGGGTGGGCCCCATAACTGCTTGCTAGAGTCGCACACCCCAAGAGCAGCAGGCTCCTGCTCTGGGCAGGCCCAGAACCGCTCGCTATTGCCACAAGTGTCCTGCAGTCAGAGGCTGAGGCATCCCCCATTCCAGACAGACCCAAAACAGCTTGCGAGAGACACACACACTCCACGGGGGCCAGGGAAGGTGTTCCCTGCTCCAGGCTCCCAAGCTGGGTGGGCCTAGAACTGATTGTTAGAGCCACGCTCAACATGCAGGTGGTGGTGGAGGGGTCTGCCCCTCTTGGAAGGCCCAGAACTGTTTGCTAGAGCCACATACGTCCCATGGAAAGAAGTGCAGGAGTCCCCGCTCCAGGCTCCCGTACTGGGAGGACACAGATCGGCTTGCTAGCGCTGCACGCATCCAACGGGCGACCGGGAAGTAGTCCCCTGCTTCCCCCCAGCTACTCTGGTGGGGCTGAACTAGGACTGATCTGGTTGCCCGCGTACCTTGCGCTACCGCTGCCATTCCCCTACCCCCTGGGTGCTCCAGGGTGCTGAACTAGGACTAATCTAGCTACTACAGTTCTCCTGTTCCACCGGTTGTCCCAGAGGGGCTGAACTAGGACTGATCTGGCTGCTGCCAGTTTCCTGCCCCC
>CAUYQV010132817.1:0-11860 GCA_963574575.1 Galagoides demidoff
CTTCCTCTGACACAACTCCCTTCACCATAGCTTCAAAGAAAATGAAATACTCAGAAATATACCTAACAAAGGAGGTGAAGGACCTCTATAAAGAAAATTATGAAATCCTAAGAAAGGAAGTAACAGAGGATATTAACAAATGAAAGAACATACCATGCTCATGGCTGGGAAGAATCAACATTGTTAAAATGTCTATACTTCCCAAAGCAATCTACCTATTCAATGCTGTCCCTATTAAAATACCAACATTGTACTTTCACAATTTGGAAAAAACGATTCTGCACTTTGTGTGGAGCCAAAAAAAACCCTGTATAGCTAAGGCAATTCTTAGTAATAAAAACAAAACCGGGAACATCACCATACCAGATTTTAAGCTGTACTACAAAACCATAGTGGTCAAGACAACACAGTACTGGCACAAAAATAGAGACATAGACATTTGGAATTGAATAGAAAACCAGGAAATGATACTAACATCTTACAGCCACCTAATCTTCGATAAACCAAACAAGAACATACCTTGAGGGAAAGACTCCCTATTCAATAAATGGTGCTGGGAGAACTGGATATACACATGTAAAAGACTGAAACTGGACCCACACTTTTCACCACTCACAAAAATTGATTCAAGATGAGTTAAGTATTAAATTTAAGGCATGAAACAATAAAAATCCTCAAAGAAAGTATAGGAAAAACACTGGAAGATATTGGCATGGGGAAAGACTTCATGAAGAAGACTGCTGTGGCAATTGCAACAACAACAAAAATAAACAAATGGGACTTAATTAAACTGACAAGCTTCTGTACAGCTAAGGAGACAACAACCAAAGCAAATAAACAACCTATACAATAGGAAAGGATATTTGCATATTTTGAATCAGACAAAAGCTTGGTAACAAGGATCTATAGAGAACTCAAATTAATTCACATGAAAAAAAGCCAACAAACCCATATATCAATGGGCAAGAGACATGAATAGAACCTTCTCTAAAGAAGACAGATGAATGGCTAACAAACATGAAAAAATGCTCATCATCCCTAATTACTAGAGAAATGCAAATCAAAACTACCCTGAGATACCATTTAACCCCAGTGAGAATGGCCCACATCACAAACTCTCAAAACTACAGATGCTGGTGTGGATGTGGAGAGAAGGGAACATTTTTACACTGCTGGTAGGACTGCAAACTAATACAACCGTTTTGGGAGGAAGTATGGAGAACCCTCAAAGAACTCAAGCTAGACCTCCCATTTGATCCTGCAATCCCATTACTGGCCATCTACCCAGAAGGAAAAAAATCCTTTTAGCATAAGGACACTTGCACTAGACTGTTTATTGCAGCTCAATTTATAATCGTCAAAATGTGGAAACAGCCTAAATGCCCACCAACCCAGGAATGGATTAACAAGCTGTGGTATATGTACACCATGGAATACTATTCAGCCATTACAAAAATGGAGACTTTAGAGCCTTTGTATTAACATGGATGGAAGTGGAACACATTATTCTTAGTAAAGCATCACAAGAATAGAGAAGCATGAATCCTATGTACTCATTTTTGATATGAGGACAATTAGTGACAATTAATGACACAGTGGGTGTAGGGGAAGGGAATAGCAGAGAGAGGGAAGTAGGGAGGGGGGTGGGGGGCAAGACAGGATTGTAAGAGGGACTTTACCTAACAAATGCAATCAGTATAACCTGTTGTTTTGTACCCTCAATGAATCCCCAACAATAAATTAAGAAAAAAAAAAAGAAAGAAAGAAAAGCCTTCTCTATCAGGCAGTCTTAGGGAGGTATGGAATTTGGAATTTGGGACAGCTTCCAAGCAGAGTGAGCAAGCATTGCAGGGTCATTCTTTGATAACCATTCACTTCTCTCTCTTCCTTGGCACTGAATATTGCTATCTAGTACATGGGAAACTTCAAAAACCCCTTTCTACAAATTTCTCAGCCAGATGCTTACCTTAAGGAGCAGCTTTAATCACACTTGGCAGGTCTGGGCTAAAATTTTTATTCTGGACAGAGAATAAAAATTTGAGGATCTCAGTTTCTGAAAACCAAAAGAAGACATGTTGGGATAAGAGTGTGGGGGCATGCTGATCCTGAACTAAATTTTCATGGTCTTGGAGTGTTTGCAGCACCACTACAAGCTCAGTAAGGTTTTGATTTATGAGTACCAGATGCAGAGCTGTGAACTGATGTTTTTTGTAGAGTTAGCAGCTGGCTTCCTATATTTTGTTCCTGTTCCAGGACCTCATCTATTATGTTGTTCAATGCTCTTCCTTATATAAAAACTCATAACAAATTCTTTGCCAAGATCAGGGCCAGGACAAAGTTTGTTTCTCCCAGTGACCATGTCAACTTTCTTCTGTCACACAATGAAAACAATGAAAAGATGGCCCACCTCTATACTCAATCCAAGAATCAACATAAATTATCCAGCTGTATGAGTTTTGAATCTGCTGAGAGGAGTATCAGAGGTGATGGGAAATCCAAGGAGAATGCTCAGAGTTCACTTGAAATTCAGGAAGCAGGACAAGCCATGGTTTCTGAAGGGAAGTACCGATCACCTATATACTCTGATCCAGGGGTCCTCAAACTTTTTAAACAGGGGGCCAGTTCACTGTCCCTCAGACTGTTGGAGGGCTGAACTTCAGGCCCTGGGATGAGTTAACTGCTAATCAGAACAGGCAGTGGCACAAAAACACCTGGGAGCCGGGATAAATGTCCTAGGCGGGCTGGCCCGCGGGCTGTAGTTTGAGGACATCTGCTCTGATCAAATGGGGAATCCAGAGAATTCCCAAGCTGAACCATTCTAGAGGGTTCTCTAGCATAATATTAGGAGCTGGGACTGGCCACTAGGGTTAAGAAGAGCCGGAAACATGTGAGAAAAAGAACTCAGACAGGTTTTTCCCTTAAGTGTCACTGATTTGGAGGATAAAAAAGCTCTGAGAAGTTGTGGCACTCTGGCAATGTAATGTACTTGTCCAGGGAATGTCTAGAAAGATCATCTGATCTGATAACTCCACAGAAGTTCACTGAGCCCTTTACAATGGGGTCCAGGAAATAATTTACTTTCTAAATTCAACTAACTCCCTAGACCAGTCCTGCAGCCCCTTTTAATCGACTACAAGGCAAATGGGTCACATCTTGCAGAAATCCACATGAAGACCAGCATGAATGGTATTATCATAAGACAAGTGCAAACCATCACATCATTTTGATTTTCACCTTGGTTGCTAGGAAACTCAGTTCTAAATTGTTTGCTTGATTGTTAGAGCATTCAAGAAGTATGGTGGAGCGTGGGGTGGGGATTCAGTATATTTTATCACTGTCTCTTTTTGTTTGAACTACTTTTATTCTTTGGTAACAGATTTTAGTCTAATTGTACCAAGAATAACCAATTGGAAACTCCCTCAAATTCTTTTTGAAAGCAAGCAGGAAATAAATAAGCATATGGATATACGATATTTTCTTTGTAGGCTTGTCAAAGTTTCTGTATGGGAAACCAAAGTTTCCTTGGGTTTAATGTGACAAGATTATTGACCTTGACTCAAGCTGTGCTCACCTTTGTTCTTCAGATTTGTTGCTATTGGCCACGAGGAGGTCTGGGCCAGTGTATGTCCTCCTAGCAGTTGACGGAGTCATTGCTGCAAAGGCAAGAAAGTACCTCATTTTTGTTAGATGCTTTTATTCCCCTTGGCATCTCAATAACACTTTCCTCAGGCTTCTTGCCTTGGAAACACCTAATGACAAGATGCTTTTGATACTTTAGTAACTAAAGCTCCTTTAATGGGATCCATGATAGACCTGCCTTGTTTTGCACTATAGTGAAAAATGTTATAAGGAGGTTGCAGTATGTATTTTGTTGGTAATGATGCCTTAAGCTATTAAGGCCATTTGTTGTTTTCTGAAAGCGAGAGAGATAATGCTCACTAATAAAATTCACGGCACTGCAGGTAGCTCTGAGTTTCTTTCCTACGAAGTACCCCATAGCTCTTGTGGGTTTGCCTCCTTCCTTCATCTTTCTTATATCTTTATGAGATGGGGAGGGGGGCACAGCTCTTTTAGTGATGAGGAATGGGACTTTGTCTGAATCCCAAATAAGTCACAAACAAGAGCCTACATAATGCGAACAGTGCCCCCTCTTTACACTCCCCTCTCCAGGTCCTGGCTCCCTTATTTGCCTGTCCCTGAAGACCCTGTTCTTTATTTCTACTCCTTGTCCACGATTCAGGCATTGAAGTTCCCCTTAACACTTAACCCAATTTCTCCTCGAATTGAAAATGCAAATATGCCTGCTTTATTGTCTGTATGTGTTAAGCTTCTACAGGAGGTTTTGTGCTAGGCACAATGATCTGGATGGGGAAGTGCAGGAAAGAGGGGGTATGGGGAGTAGAATGGCCTTTGAACTGCCACTGGCCAGCAGCTGGAGTGCTTTGCACTCTTCCCTCCTGTGACTAGAGTGAGGATAGCAGAAGACATGGGCACAGAAAAAGTGCTGTGAGTATTCCATCATGGAGCCAGGGAAAGGTGAACTGGAGAACCGAGTGGCATCTCAGGGACAGGAACCTGTGCTTTCCATGTCACCCCAAATCTCTCAGCACAAAACTGTCTTCTTAATTTTTCTGTTGCGAAGACTTCTGCTCTAGGAATGGGAGAAAGCACAAAAGGAGTTGGCAAGAAAAAAAGTTTCCCATATCCCTTCCACACCAAATCCAAGATATCAGGAACATGTACCTTTCCCTACACACGATGCTGTGTGATATTTCACACAGGGACCAGTTCTACTTGGGTAGGGATCTCAGAAAACTTTGTGTGCTAATAGTCCACCTGTAACAACTCGTTGACGATATTTGTTTTTCTAGCTTCGATGTTTAAAAGCCACTGGAAATTCGTAATATAAAAGTTTCAACTTTGACATCTAACAGATTAAACCTACTTTGGAGGACTGAAATGTTATAATCACTATCTAACTGGGCTAAAGTGTATTAAAAGCAGAGGCTTTCACAGGGGCAGGCAGGAGTGGTGGTGGTATGCAGCAGTCCACGAATCAACAACTGGCTTCTTTTAGCAAACATAAAAGCTATTTCCAGTTGAAATTCTCAGAAACACTATAGGAAATTAATATAACTGATTGATGTGATCTCATCTGATAGAGATGGGAGTTGAAGCTTTATCCCTGTAGAACAGGTGATTAGAGGCAAATGAGGGGCAGGTTCCCATGGCAACTATTTGGCTATCTCAGACCCGAAGGAGGCCTCTGAAGGGGAAGCTTTGAGAAGGAATATGGGTTTTCAAAGGGAAGAGATATCAGACTTTGTCGTTTAGGGCCATACTGGAGTATTTAAGGGATTCACTTGATGTGGGGATGTATCTACAGCTGTTGTGTGAGTGCGGGGGACAGATCTTAGATACTGTTCCAGTCCCTTGAAGCAGTAGCATCACTCGTCCATTTGATTATTCCTCTCTCACCAACCTTCTGCGAAGGAAGGCAGTTCCAAAAGGAAGCAGGGTGTCTGTGGACATTCCTGGAAGCCTGTGTGAGGCTGTGGTGGGTGTGGGTCCCAGGTGAATCCAGCATTCCCAGGTCCTTCCTCTCCCCTTAGAAATATGCCCTGTCTTCATTGAACTCATCTAACCAACCATTCTAGCCCATAATAGGACTGCAGTAGTCTTTGGGATGGCAGTGCTGTGCTGAGGGAGACTGAGCAAGATATCAGACCTCCTTATGTGAAGGGGTGTGGCTGACAACTTTCTACTCCCTCTTAGGAGTTTAGAGTCCTATTTCAGGGCAGCTGCCAGGGCTTAAAGGTACAATTCAAATCGGAGAGCACCACTCTGAGGACTTTTCTAGCATCTTCTTATCACTCCTAAATTACAATCTCTGCTCTACCAGCCTCTCTCCCCCTCTTCATCCTCTTAGAAGTAAAGTATTACGAGGTCTCCTGTTATTTTCCTTCCCCAGCTATTTTCACTTTTCTGTGGTTCCACTGCCTGTTTCCTATCCACTCTCTCCTCCTCCCACACATACTCCATAGTTCTTGGCTGACATCTGACATGTCAGATTTGATGACATATCTGTTTGTGTGCCCTTGAAATTTCAGTGGCCCTAAGGCATTCCTAATCCAGGCCAACAGTGCCACTGGAGGACAGAGATTGGGGATAGGTGTAACAGTTCCTAAATTCCTACTATATGTTTTCACGTATGCTGACCCACTGAATCTCCAAGATAATTCAGTAGACATTTAATCATTCCCATTCTGCAGATGATGAAATTTAGAGTCACAAGATTCACGTGACTTGTCCAAGGGATTCGGGCTTATAAACCACAGAATCAGGATTTGAATCCCAGTTCTTGTGCTCCAAATCTGATACTTCTTCCATTTCACTGGGAAATTGTCTGGACTTGAGGACCACATGCAAATATTATTCATGGCTTTTGAAGGCTGCTGGACAGTGGGAAGGGGATCATGAAATACTCATTTTGTTTAACTGTTACAACCCCAGGGGACTTGCAGAGAGATTTTACCTAGGGTCCTCTAATCTGTCTTCACTCAGGGTGGTGGCAAATAATTTAGTCTCAGTCTCTGACTGAAGAATAATACATTCTCATCCTAGCCCTTGAATGACCTGAGTCAGGAGTCACTCTGGTTTCTTGATTTCCATTCTGTCATTCATGTCTTGAATCACTTACCCGTGCATTCAGTCACTCATTCATTCATTTGTTCAACTTCCATGAGAATTTCTTAGGTGCCGGATGCTATGCAAAGAGTTTGAGATTCAATGATGATAAAGACAGCTTACAACACTTACTTTTCAGAAAGAGTCAGAGACTTCAGTAGATAATGGCAGTGAAATGTGGTAAGAGCAATGATAAAGATATGGCCTGGTTTATAGCATGGAAACTTTGACCAGATAAAGGGATGAGGAAAATTGTAAGAATTTATTTTTGTAGAAATCAGCATTTCCTGGCTCCGACTTACACTCTCTCCACTTTCCTTCTCTAGGTTCCTATGGGTAGCAAATATTAAAAGTCACTATTTTATTTTAAAAATTGAGTTGGTTTTGGTGGGAGATGGTGAAGCATGGTCGTCATATGAATCATCATTTGAGTCTTTCAAGAAATATAATGCTCAAATGCTTTTTCCCATTACATTTCTGGGAAATATTCTAGGATATTAGCCCACAACTGACTAATGTGGTCCCCTCTAACAGAAATAGTCCCATACAAATGCATCCAATGAAACTAGAGAGCTTCGATTGCCTTGGTACCTGAAGAAGTAAGTGGAATGTATTTTTTTTTATTAGCCCGCTTTGTAAATCAATGTCCTTGCATCAGAACATGGTCTTTCAGTGATGTGCTCTATACAACTCTCTTCCTGTGTCCTTCTCTTTAGGGACGGGCGCCCATGTGCAGTGCAGTAACCTTTTCTTCTCTCTAATCTCCTTCTTTGAAGGCTTATTTTCTCTGATTGTGTTTCTTGGAATAGCCATGATATAAAAATTCATACTGTAGTGTGAAAGGATGAAAACAACTTCATGCTGTACCCTTTGTTGTGTATTTGGATTGTAATGAAGATCAATCACTCAATTTGATGACATAAGTCCTTTTTAAATGTCCATGCCCATAATTAATTGATTTTTCAGAAACTCATGTACCAGGCCCCAAATTCTAGGTCTTGGAAACTTAAGATTCTAGTGGAAAAACTTCAGGCAGCAGTAAATTTGACCTATGGGGAAATCTTTTAGAGTAGAGTGGACCCTTTTTCTTCCTTAACAAGTCCAAACTCTGGCACAGCTGCTTGAGATGACATTTGTAATTTTTTCCCATTTCACGAAGTACTTGTGGTTCAGCTCATCTCTTACTTTTGCAGTCAGCCATTGAACAATTCTAGTCTATGCAGAGTGGAATTAAGAACCAAAGATGAATCTCCATTACCTCTGAGGTAAGAAGACAGGGAAGGTATGCAGCTTTTGGACAATAACTGACCTGATATTCATTGGTTATTTAGACTAGAATCACTTGGCCTCTTCCCACGCAGTTCTCTGGGTGGGCCAGCTCACATTTCAGCTCACATATATAAGTAGCCAAATGTGGTCTTGCACATATTTGAGGATAAAGGGATTGTGGGGAGGATGGCTGAAATATGAGTAATGTTAATAATATGTACCATGTTTCAGACCCTGTGCTAAAGGAGCACATATCCTCAAAACTCCATGTGAAGTAGGCTTTGTTATTATCATTTTAAAGGTGAAGAAACAGAAACAAAAATATGTTAAATAAGTTGCTTAAGATCATACAGAAAATGTAAGAGACAGGGATTTGAACCTCAGTCTTTCTAGAACAGTGGTTCTCAACCTTCCTAAAGCTGCGACCCTTTTATACAGTTCCTGTGGGTCGTGACCCACAGATTGAGAACCACTGTTCTAGAGCCTGTGCTTTCTAAAAATCACTGCACTGGACTACTTTGTTTGGGAGAAGGTAGATAAGGGTACAGCATTCCAAGCTGTAAAGAGACAGAAGCTTGATCAATGCCCTAAAGGTAAGAAAGGGTAAGATGTACCCCAGAGACATTACGTAGGCCAGTCCAGTGTGAGTAGAGGCAAAAATTCTTGCAGGGCAGTAAAGAATTACTGCAACAATTGCCTGGGGTTGTATTCTGGAGGGTCTAAATGTTGATCTAAAGAATGTATACAATATCTGCTATCTAGTATTTCAATTATTATTAAATATCATGTTTTAAGAAGTAAAGAAGTTTTCAGAAAGTATAAATGAAAATATTTTCAGAATTATACAGAGGCCTTTGGAGATAAATAAAGCACTAAAGCCCTAACAGAAACATATTTAATAAAAGTAATCATTCAGCACTAGAGGCATTAGATGAGGTCTATTGTGAATTGTTTTCCCTATGCACATAATAGAGAAAATGTCCAGTATTGTGATTATCGAGGTAATTTGTCTTAAGGTTAATAGGTGGTTGGAGAAAATGATGTTTTGTAGCGTTCCATCCTACAGGGGCCAAAAGGTTCTTTTTGGCCTATATAACATTTACAAAGAAGGTGCTGGTCTAATAATCCCCAAATGACAATCCTGGTAACATCACAAAATGACTTCTATTGTTGTCTGGAAACAAGTGGGATTCTAGGTAATAATGGAAATGACTATGTATGCAGTGCTCCCTGGCCTAGGAGACCAAGGGCCCGGACTCCAATTCCAGTTTTGCCACTAATTAACTGTGTGACCTTGAGATGGTCACTCAGCTTCTCTTGAGCCCAGTTTTCTCACTTATAAAATGTGGGAGTTGCAGTAGAGTCCCTGCTTGCCCATCTTGTCACTTTTCCTTTTGTGTTCTTTTTAAGAAGCATTTTTAAAATTTCACGAGTAATATGTGAATCTTCTCTTATCGTAAAATGTTAAATAATACCAAATCTCACTTCAAACCCCTATTTCATTTGTCTTCCAAGATAGAAGTTACGTTTTTAATGTAATCTTTCAGGTCATTGTTATGTATCTATAGAGAAATAGATATATAATAGCATTGTGGGGTTATTTTTAAAATAAATGAAATCAAACTGTATGTGTTCTTTTGCAAGTTGATTTTTCATTGAAAAGCATTTCTTGGGGATATTTTCATGTCAGTACACATAAATCTATCTCATTCTTCTTTTTAAATGCTGCATAATCTGCATACACAGTACCATGATTTAACCACTTTTCCACTGATCGATATTTGTTTAGAAATGATCATAGTTACAATTCTGCAGTGGGCAAGCTTGAGCATCTCTACATATGTACATGAAAGTATTTCTTTAGAGTATATTCTTTGATGTGGAATCGCTAGGTTTTAATATTTCAGTTTTTTTAAGCACTGTCAAATTGCTCTCTAAACTGCTAGTGCCAATTGACTGGCAGTTTCACTACAAATTGATGACACTTGATGCGGTCAGACTTTTCCATTTGCCAATCCAATGGATGAAAAAGGTATCTCCAGTTACTTGTAATATTGAACATGCTTTTCCTATGTTTATTGTCCATTTGCATTTCCTGTTTGTTGGTAAGTTGTTCATTCGTATGCCTTGCCCATTTATTTTAATGTGATGTGTGCATTTTGGGCATCGATATAGAAAATTATACTTTTAATATGCACGTAACACAATCATTGATAACTATAAAATCATATCTATATTGTAATTATGTTATTGTAGAATATAATCTCATTTCTTAAATTACCTTGTGATGAATATCACACAGTAGTTAAACATTTTTAATTCTGCCAAATTTATCCATTTTTTTCATTATGATTTCTGGGTTCTGAGTCTGGCTTAAAAAGTCTTTCTCTTATATTAAATTATTTCTATGATATTTTCTCCTAATAGCTTAAAAGTTTTTTTTTTAATTTTTTAATTTTTTTTCCATTTTTAAAAAATTAAATCATAGCAGTGTACATTAATACCATCATGGGGTACAGTGTACTGTTTCTATATACATTTGAAATACTTTCATCATACTGGTTAACATAGCCTTCATGTTTTTTTCCTAGTTATGTTAAGACATTTATATTCTACAATTAGAGAGATTCACATGTACCCTTATAGGATGAGCCATAGGCATGATCCCACCAATCATCTTCCCTCCACCCACCCGTCCCACTCCCCTCCCCTCCCTCTCCCCTTTCCCCATATTCCTGGCCTAAAATTGGGCTATAGCTTTCCTATGAAAGCTATAAATTAGTTTCATAGTAGGGCTGAGCACATTGAATACTTTTTCTTCCATTCTTGGGATACTTTGCTAAGAATAATATTTTCCAGCTCCATCCATGTAAACATGAAGGGGGTAAAGTCTCCGACTTTCTTAAAGGCTGCATAGTATTCCATGGTGTACATTTACCACAATTTATTGATCCATTCGTGGGTCGATGGGCTCTTGGGCTTCTTCCATGACCTAGCAATTATGAATTGGGCTGCAATGAACATTCTGATACAAATATCTTTATTGTAGTGTGATTTTTGGTATTCTGGATGTATTCCTAATAGAGGAATTATAGGATCAAATGGCAGGTCTATTTTTAGTTCTTTAAGTGTTCTCCAGATGTCTTTCCAAAAGGAACATTAGTTTGCAATCCCCCAAGCAGTGTAAAAGTGTTCCCTTTTCTCCACAACCACCCAGCATCTCTGATTTTGTGATTTTGTGATATGGGCTAATCTTACCGGAGTTAGATGATATCTCAAAGTAGTTTGATTTGCATTTCTTTGATGATTAAGGATGATGAGCATTTTTTCATATGTCTGTAGGCCATGCGCCTGTCTTCTTCAGAGAAGTTTCCCTTCAAGTCCCTTGCCCACCCTGAGAGGAGATCACTTGTTGTCTTTTTGCTAATACGTTTGAGTTCTCTGTGGATTCTGGTTATTAAACCTTTGTTGGAGACATAACCAGCAAATATCTTCTCCCATTCTGAGGGCTGTCTACTTGCTTTACTTAACTGTACTTTTGGCTGTGCAGAAGCTTTTTAATTTGATAAGGTCCCAGTGGGGTATTTTTGATGTTGCTTCAATTGCCCCGAGGGGTTCTCTTCATAAAATTTTCACCCAGGCCAATTTCTTCAAGTGTTTTCCCTACACTTTCTTCTAGTATTTTTATAGTTTCATGTCTTAAGTTTAAATCTGTAATCCAGTAAGAGTCAATCTTAGTTAACTTTCAGGTTTTTTAAGGTAGAGATATTTAAAGACAAATAAATTTGACTCGGCGCCTGTGGCTCAAGTGGCTAAGGCACCAGCCACATACACCTAAAGTGGTGGGTTCTAATCCAGCCCGGGCCCGCCAAACAACAATGATGGCTGCAACCAAAAAATAGCC
>CAUYQV010132819.1:0-37687 GCA_963574575.1 Galagoides demidoff
TGCCTCCGCCTCCCAAGTAGCTGGGACCACAGGCGCCTGCCACAATGCCCGGCCATTTTTTGGTTGCAGCCATCATTGTTGTTTGGCGGGCCCGGGCTGGGGATTCGAACCCGCCACCTTAGGTGTACGTGGCTGGCGCCTTATCCGATTGATAGACACAGAACTGTTTATACTTGTCAAATTGAAAACTAAATGTAAACAGCTCGCTGAAACGTGTACATGTGTGTACTGTAAAGAACCATCAACTTCAATTGGAAATGAAACCAGGCCCCAGTAAATCTGGCTCAGACTGTTAACTAGGGGCAAGTTACTTAAAACCTCTGGGCCACTATCTCCTCTGGATGGAAGCCATGATTATCAATGTTTTCTGTATGGTTTTTAACACTTAAACATTGATGAAAATACCAGATTCCAGTTCCATTCGTACTTTCCCATAGTCATCTTCACTGACTGACAAATCTGGATAATTAAATTAGATTGAAAAGGACCAGGAGAAAAAAAAAAGAAAAGGAAATCGTACGAACTACTTCTGATAATCGGAATGCACAGAATTTGTCAAAATTGGGATGAATCCGGCTACACGCCCACACCACGACGTCACCAAATACGGTCACAGGCAAGTAGAGAATGAGATCATTGAAAGTGATTTCAGGAACTCAGCTCCAGGGCTGTCTTCACTGGCTTTTTTGGAGACTGTAGGCTTTGAAAGGGAGAAAGGCAGGTAGCTCTTTTTTTTTTTTTTTTAGTGGAGAGCTCCCTCTGGAAATGTGGAGAGGAGCTGCTGTCCGGGTGAGCCGGGTGAAGAGCACTCACGGTATCCCTTCTGCTTCCCTATGAGCAGCTCTCCTGCCATGATCACTCCGCAGTGCTGCTGTGGCCTGGGGCACGTCGCCCCCCTGCAGAGCTTCAGTACTTCACATCTGGCCCTTCCTAGGTTTCTACTTCCTTAGACACATTGGCCTTCAAGGATTAAAAAAATGGCAGCCTAGTGGACAGGGAATTACAGGAAGGAGTGTTGTGACATCATCTGGGTAGAAAAGGCAATCACAGGTGACTTGACCACTGTCAGAAAACAAAAAACAAAACAAGAAAAAATCCCGCCAGGCCACAGCAGGTGCAGCACCCTGCCTCCTCTAAAAGCCAGCTGTTCCCAGGAACTCTCACCTGCCCTCCAGGTCCTCTCAGGATGAACCCTCACCAGGGGAGAAAGGAATAAAGGCATCAGATGAGCAATCAAGCTGCTTTAGTACCTTTTTTTTTGCGGCTGGGGCCATGAACTCCTTCTGCCCATCTTGCCCTGGATCTTCTATTTCCTCTAACTCCCCAGGCTGCCAGCAGAGTCTGTGAACTCCGGAGTGCCCTGCGCCCCTCTTCCTCTGCTTCTGATAGCGCTGTCCTCCCGTTTCTGCTAACCGAGCCTGCGGGCCGTCACCTCCCCAGCTCTAGGCAGTCCATCAGAATTGCGTGGTGACTGAAGGTGTACAGCCATTTATGACTTCTTTTTGGAACTATTCTCTACACCAGATACAGCCTCAGATGACAGTCCCATGAAGTTAATGTCATATATTTTAACTTCTTTTACACACTTAAGGCCTCTTTCTTTCTCTTTCTAATCATCAGTAGATCCTGGATATACAGAAATTTAATATTTCTTAAAATGTTCTTTTAAGACATCGACCTGGTGGCGGCTCCTGGGCGCCCTGCTCAAAGGGGTAGGGTGTTGGCCCCATATGCCAGAGGTGGTCGGTTTAAACCTAGCCCTGGCCAAAAACTGCAAAAAAAATTAAAAATAAAAATAAAAAGACATCAACCTGGGCATTAAGTTTGGGTTAGTCTTCAAGCTCAGTGGATTTAAGACTTGCACTGTATTCTCTAATATTTCCTCATAAATTTTTGCTACATTACGGCTCCGTGCCGGTAGCACAGTAGCTACGGTGCCAGCTACATACACCAAGGGTGGCAGGTTCCATCCCAGGCTGGGCCAGATAAACAACAATGACAACTACAACAAAAAACATCCAGGTGTTGTGGCAAGTGCTTGTAGTCTCAGCTACTTGGGAGGCTGAGGCAAGAGAATCGCTTAAGCCCAAGAGTTTGAGTTTGCTGTGAGCTGTGACACCATGGCACTCTATCCAGGGAGACACAGTGAGATTCTAACTCAAAAAAAAAAAAATTGCTACATTTAATCCAATTTTTGGAATATGCTTAGCTATTTTAATGTTAATTGAAATCCACAGTTTTAAAATGTGGGACAGCAGTAAAGACATCAGACACTGAGGGCAGATGGCCTGAGTTCAAATCCTTATTCTGCTATGACTTGGGACAAGTCATTGAATTGCTTGATTCCACAATTCCAAGGGACAATAATGGTGCCTATACCATAGGTTGGCTTTGAATTAATACACGTGCAGTGTTTAAACATTGCAGCCGGGACGCAGTCTGTTATCAGTTAGTAGACACCATTGCCGTCACTGTCACGAATATGTATCTTCTTTCTGCTAAAAGCAAAATAGGTCTATTTCCTCGGTGATAAAATACATTTTTAAGAGAACACTCTCAGACACCTACATGCAAAGCTATGCTTTAGGCACCAAAATATTAGAAAATTCATCACTGTGAGCATTTCAAAAAATGGAAAACTGATAAACCATCTGATACTAAGCATAAAAATTAAGGATCTTTTGACACATTAAGGTTGGAGAACAAAAGAGGAACCTCCGAAATCTATTTAGATTTTATCAACGGCTTCATCTTCTGGTTTCCCGGGTCAGTAATAAGGAAATTTGTGAGGACAGCTCTAGTGAGAAATGCAAATACTCTCAAGGAGATCGCAATCTAAGCCATCTCCAGGGAATTTTATATATTGTCCAAATCTAACCTGGTTCCTTGTCTTCACAAAGGAGAACTCCGGCACACAGGCCAGACGGGCTGCCCTGGTTCACCAAGTTTGGAAATATTGAGAACAAGAAGCTCATCCATCTCTTCCTTCAAAGATTCCGTTTGCCACCTGACAATGCCTTGGTAGGTTTGAGATCCTAGGTTGAAACCACAAGGGTTTATGTTCAAAATCTTCCTCATATGTCCATTTGGCCAACCAGACTCCCCAGAGAGTGTTAAGATTTAAGTCTGGTTCTTAATTGGCCACAAAAGTTCTCATCAACAGCAAACAAATTCTATGAACCTGTCCCCCCACCCCATTCGCCTCTTCTTTTGTTTTACGACCGTCTCCCTTCACAATGCAGAGATTATGCCGTACACCCTGTCCTCAAAAAGCAAATCCCTTTTCCTAGGAGTCCTGTGTTCTTAATACCTGAAGGAACTGTGGCAAAGAAGCTGAACATAATCCAGTCCCCCTTTCCAACTGAGCTTTCATTTCAGACCTCGCTACAGCTCCTCTAAATCCCCACTTTCTCCCCGGGTTGTGGTGTGTGCCAAACACACAGCAGGTTGAAAATCCCCGCTGGTCTGTTGAGATGCTACATGGTGCGTGACAGAGGCTGGCAAGCGTGAGTGTTGAGACCTTTCTTTAGAAAACAAAAAAATCTAAATAAAACAGAGCCTGTGTTACTGTGAGTTTTACTCTGCATTTGAGGCCACTAGGTCCCGCCAGCCCTGCCACTCCTGGGAGGGCCCTCCACTAACAAGCATCACACTAAGGGGGGATATGACTGAATGGCTGGAATTACCAGGAGGCATTAGCTGAGGGCTGGATTCCTCAGACACACACACACACACACACACACACACACACATACACACCCATCCTGCAGAAACTAGACTTACAAATAAGTGCTTGAAGACTCCCTTCTCACCCTGACCCCTGGGGTCAATGATGTCAGAGAAACTATTTCTGAAAAGGGCTCTACAGTAGGAGAGAAGGACCAGTACCAACAGTAATGAGAGGCTCGTGAAGGTCACAGCTGTTGAGCACCTAATTGAAACTTGAAAAGCTGAGTCCCAAGTTATTAATGATCTTGCTGATACAGTTGTTTTTTTTTTTTTTTTCAGACTCCAAATCCTACCCACTTTTATTCTAACTTTGAAGACAAAGCGGAGAGCTGGTGGACAGCATTTTGCAAGGTGCTTGCTATCTATAGTCACGGACACCTGACCGTGTCCTCCTCCCACACTGGATGAGCCGGTGACCTGCCTGTAAGTCCCAGGAATGGATCTGGAGTCCAAGATCACTCCTCAGGGACAAGATCGTCGCTCTGCCAAATATTTAGTTTTAGCTTGTTAACTGCTTGGTATTTTATAGCAGAACTATTGAAATCTAGTAAGTAATTTACTCAGAGAGCCAAAATGATAGTTTCCTCATCTGATATGCGGGTGTTAGAACACACCACCTTCCTTGGACGTACAAACACTGCATTTCATACTCAAAACCTGGGCTGTGGGAGGGGAAAGTAATGTTTCCACCGACTAACAAAAATTATACTGGATGATGAAAAGAGCTTCCTGCACGGCAGCGCGGTTTGAGGGTACATCACACGTGGATCTCTCTTGCTGTAAGCATCCTCGCCCCCCACCATTTAAACCACTGCTGTGCTCTGTGCGGGGCCCTACACATTATCTGTTCACGTGAAGCTTCCCCCACTCAAGTGTTACATCTTCACGCTTCTACCTTCTATCCAGACAAGGCCATTTATTTACACACAGTAGGTTCACAGTCAAGCCTTAATTATAATATCTTTCAGCTGAAAAGTTGCTCATCCTTCTCACCAGGGACAAGCCACAAAAGTTCCCGAATGAACCCCCGAGGGGGCCGCAGAATGATGCAAGAGACTCACAACCCCAAGGGGATTAGTTTCCACAAATCCCCGAAGCAAACAGCTAAAATCTGGACTGTAGCCTGTTAGCACAAGCCACATTGGACTAGGGGGAAAAAATAACCTTGTTGCCTGTAGGGTGCAGGTGGAAATAACACATCTAATTGTCTCACCAAGATTCAGGTCTGTGGAATAACAGGCATGCAAATACACACACCCGATTCCTTTCTTCTCATGCGTTTAGCAAGACTGTAGTTGATACGCTGATATAAGCACGCCGGTATTTCATCAGCAACGCCATGCTTTCGTAGGCACTAGTCTACAAATCACAAATACTTTGCTATCTGCGTTATTCATAAGCAATTAAATATTTGTTCAGTTAGCACCATGGGCCAAGGATAACAGTAAAAAATGTGATGAATACATGATCAATGAAGCCCAATCCTTACCTCAAGGACTTTATAATAGACTCATAACCAAGGTGTCCATGTACCTAATTCCAGAGACTGCAACAGGGCCTCTACTACACGTAAATGTCAAGTGTGGACATCAGCATTTCCACTAATTCCCACCATTAAACCACTAACAATACACAGATGAATACGTCTCCGTAACTGTTCCTTCTCCGTACACCCATAAAAATGAGAACGTTTTCACCAAACCCAAGGAATTGAACCGCTTATCAAATTTCTTGATCTTTTCAACATCCACGTGGTACCTTGGAAAGGTGGTAGTCCTGTATTTTCAGTAGAATCAGATGATCTAAGCCAAGGTGCTTAGAAGCCTGACTAATGAATTCTTGCACTATCCCCCTCCACATAGAACTGGAATAGTAACAGAAGTCCATAATTTCAGAAAGCAAAATCCATCTCTCCAGAGGTTGTGTTCACAAAATTTAACGTGGGGTCCTGGAACCTTCTACCCCTGAGAAAAGCTGAAATAAGCAGAGTTATAGTAAAAAGAAAACAGTTCAGATATTCTGGGCAGATATATTTTTGAACACATAGCAAGTCCAATTACTCCATGGTAAGAGTTTTAGCTGTGAATCTTAAAGACCCAGGCAGTAAGTGACCAGCCCAGTCCACTGGAAATGCCATTCACAACTTCATCACTACCCTTCTACAGACACAGTAACCTTTTTGGGGACAACTGGTATATTTATGCAATTTTCTCTCTAAAGATGATATGCAAATCTATGGCTAAAGATCCAATGTAATTTAATTCCCATTATACCCCAAATCCCCAAAGTATTGGCTCCCGGACACCTGGAAATATATCATATTGAAAACTAAAATAATTAATTTCCTTAGAAACCAGCCGTCCTTGCCAACTATTTATAATCGATGTGCAGATAAAGAATATAAGCCTTGGATGAATCACAGCTGTAGAATATGTTTAAAACCATATACAATGATTTTAAAGCCTTTTATTTAATATACTCCATTTTTTTGGAAATTAATAAAAATGCTTTTAGTTTTTCCACTGTAAAGCCTCTGGTCATGATGTCTTAAATAATTGTCTTAGGTATAAATTAAAACTGTAATTTGTTATAGTTAATGCATACATTTATACCAATCCTGCATTTAGATTCATTTCTAATAAAAAATACATTCGTCTTTTAGGTTGCAGTCTTATGAAGAGACTCAGAGAAGTAAAAAGCTTTATTTCTTTTTTCATAAACGTCAAAGCCTTTTAGATTTGCTGAGAGTTTTATAAATCTAGCCACTGCACTAATATTACAGATGAGACATTACATACAGGCAGTCTGCAGGTGATCAGTGTGTAGGTGCTGTAGTTTTTATGTTGAATTTGTAGGTAGGATAGAACAGATACCTTTACTTGTTACCTGCAATAGCCTCCATTCATAAGTGTGAGCTGTGCTTAAGTCAGATGTTTGTAACTTGGGGACTGCCTACAATTCACCTCAATCTACATAGCTTTCTATGCCGTTGACGGTTGATTATGACTAAGGTAACTACATAAATTACCACCCAAATAAGGACAGTGTACAGCATGAAGGGGGACACGGTTAAGGATGACTGCAGGGCAGGGGGCTAAGTGAGGTCTCTCTAGGCAAACTAAGATGCGGTTTGCCAAACGATACTACCTACCGTGTGTGTTGGCTGTTTTAATTGAGAATATTCAATTTGCTTTAGAAGATCAGAAACAAAAGGGACGGATAAAACTTACGTGTTACATATACACAATATATAGACAAGGAGCTTAGAAGACAGGGGCAGAATTCATAAGATGTATAAAGATGTAATAACCTGCAGATATATTATAGAACAAATGGCATCCAGTTGTCCTGAACATCAGTGACGGGAACAGAATGAGTGGGAGACCATCACATACTCAGAAAGCCTAGAGCATAGAGACCACCCCCAGGTTGTCAGCGACTCCTCAGACCTGAACCTGGCTCCTCATGATGCCACTCCGGGCCCCTCTGACTATAATGGGCTCTCTCTGCTTGAAAAACACGGACAAAGCCTCAGCAGCTCCACAAGGTGATCCGTGAGCTACAGCTGTGGCAGGTGTTTGAGAAGTCAGTGCTCCCTTCAGGCGCTCTGCACTATTGAGGGTCCCTGCTCATGGGGTCTTTGTAACCAACAACAACATTAGCAGAAATATCTGAAGAGCTGGAAATTGCACTTAGAATTTAAGAACCTGTGGTCCCACCACTCCGTGACATCCTGTCCAAATTGTATAATCCTGCCCCACGGCTTTTTCCTGCTTCCCACCACAGAAGGCACGGATCACCTGATTCCAGCCTTGGGGCATCTTGGTCCGCGAGACTCAGTTTCACAGTTTCTATTATAGCTTACGTAGTATTGTAGGCTATGATTGCATGAATATAAATTCCCATATGGTGACAAAATCTCCAAAATCTCATTAATTTCTTTATTCGTTCAGCAAATTTGAGTAACTCCTACACAGCACGTTCCATTGGGGGTGTTTGGCATACAAAGATGGAAGATACATCCTCTGTTCATTAACAGAGTCCAGGAGACAACCAGGTGAGTAAACAGACTAGTGTGATCGTGTTGTCACACCCCAGCCTCTAAGGATCAAGAAAAGATCCCCAGAGGAAGCAACCCCAGAGAATATTGAATAGAATGAAAGAGAGAACAGAATAGAATCAATAACGCTGATTGCTTACTGAGCTGATAGAGGGATTTCTAAGTAACTGATGTCGATAAACTCATTTAATACAACAGCACTGTGAGTTAATACTATTATCATTCATATTTTAAAAATAAGAGAACAGAAACAGAGCGAGGTCACCTATCTTCCAAGTGAGTCAT
Organism: Galagoides demidoff; assembly: GCA_963574575.1. Taxonomy (NCBI): domain Eukaryota; kingdom Metazoa; phylum Chordata; class Mammalia; order Primates; family Galagidae; genus Galagoides; species Galagoides demidoff. The sequence continues at coordinate 8,075 of CAUYQV010132819.1, forward strand.
GATTGGACACCAGGTCTTCTGCACCAACCACCCTTATTCTTAATCACTAAGTTACACCAACTCATACCCAAGTGCCAAGAACTAAAAGATGAACAGGAGTCAGAAAGGCAAAAAAATGAAGGAAAGGGCATAGTGCCAGGAGAATGCAGTGTAGATACGAGGAACCCTAAGACGTGGGACTGTGAAAGCAGTGAGGCTCAGCCCAGGATCCTGTTCTAAGTTATGCTTAGTTAACAAAGCTCTTCCCCAAATACCTTGTTACCTCCCTTATCAGACAGTCCATACCCCAAAATCTGCACCACCTTCTTATGGAAGGGGGAGTGAATATATTTTGTAGCATGGAAAACAAAATCAAAAAACAAGCGAATGATAACACCAATCCCTCAAATTCCATCAACATCGTTTAAAAATTCAAAATGGCGTATTCTCCGAACTACTCTGAAGACTTAAGTGGAATTTATGTTCAATCTAAAATTCTATCCATGAGTTATCCAAACACTTCTGCCATGCTGAAATTGCACATGTATAATAATTATGTGTAAGCCTATGGATATGTAATTAATAATATAAATATGTGAATTAAAGAGAGGAGAAATACAATAATAATTTTCGAACTACGGCTCTCGATCAATACTGTGCTGTCATTGCTGTTTCTTTTCAAGGAGGTAAAGAATTCTGTATAACACGAGAAATCCAGTATCAGTAATACATAAACCAAAAAAATTACATGTCTTCTATGTTATTCAAGTAATTCTACTGGAGTCTCTTCCCATTATAAATAATTACATTTCATACAAATGAAGCCATATTCATAATTATTAGTTGAACAGAAGGGTTCATTTCTCCTTTCAGCTATAAAGCTGTGGGAATATACTATATTTCTAAGACAAACTTTTCCCAATAAAATAAATCAATCTGTTTTTTGAATTTCTTATATTTTAGAGAATAAAAGTATTAATGTGCTTGCTTTTAATACAAAACAAATGTGAATATAAATAGTTCACGTGTCTCAGAAAATGTGTTGACAATAATGCTACTTTTTCATACTTCATTTTGACAAAAGGATCATATATGACAAATATTTTTACACTTGTATAATTCTTGAATTTTAAAATAATTTTTAAAAATTCTTTACTTTTTGGAATACTATGCAGCCCTAAAGAAAAACGGAGACTTTACCTCCTTCATGTTTACATGGATGGAACTGGAAAATGTGCTTTTTTCTTTTTTTTAATTAAATGATAGCTGTATACATTAATGCAAACATGGTGTACAGTGTAGTGTTTTCATATACAATTTGAAATATTTTCATCAAACTGGTTAACATAGACTTTGTGTCATTTACTTATTGTGTCATGGTAAAGAAACAGTAACTGGTATTGCCTGTTAGGGTGGGTTAAATGTCTCACAAATTTTTAAATAATGTTTTAGGTTTGGTGGCATATATCATTTGTTTATATACGCAATGATTTCACAAGATATAAATTCCTGGCTTATTTATTTTTTCTTGATCTTTTTTAACATCCACAAAATGTTCGTCTGGAATAATTATAGGTAGAGCAAATAACAAGTCTCTTTAAATGGCAGGAGGGTTATGGCTTTGGAGGCTGAGTCACGTCATCAGCCTGGTCTGCTGAAGTCTTTTCTGCTCCCAGAGAACCTGCTTCGAGGCTGAAGCTGCCCTTCTCCCTTTCTGAGAGACAGTAATGGGAGCGTTAACTACCCTAATTGCTTGCAAACATAATTGTCCACAATTTGAAAAGAGCAAACAGCATACTGTCTGCAGCTTGTAGGAAAGAGAGGAAAGGTTCTTATTAACGAGTGGAGCAGAAGGAGGTGAGCTTCCTCTGTTATCTCACTTTCAAGGAAGCTCCAAGCACGTTGCCCTGAGGGAAAACAGAGGTGTTAGACTGCTAGAAATATAACTGCAGAATGACTCGAGGAACCCGTGAGTACTGGCCTGCGGAGAGGGCTGGGATTGCTTGGAAAGCTCAGCAAGGCATACTTGCTCTGAGCAGTTCTGTGACTGCGTTACAACCCAAGTCATTGCCAAGGTCAGCTTCCATCAGCTGTGTGCACTTGGTGGCTATGAACTACCCAAGAATTTCATAATAAACCCTCTGATTTTGCTTATAGTACTTTGAGTGGGTCTACAAGTGTTTCACTTGAAACCAGAGAGTTCTAACTCACGAAAGACTGAAGTAAATCAGATACTGAATCCTTCAGAACTGTGGTTCTCAACCTTCCTAATGCCATGGCCCTTTAATAGAGTTCCTGTGGGCAGCCACCCACAGGCTAAGAACCACTATTTAGAGAAAGATAAGACTCCCTTTTGTGAGCATTAGGTTTCCAGCTCTGGGAGAGAGAAGAAATGGGAAAGGGGTACGTTTGTCCTAAGATGGAAAGTTCAGCTTCTGGGAGAATCTGAATGATAATCTCCAGGGCTTCTCGCCAACCGGAGACCATGAGCCTTTGAAGAGGCACAGGGAGCATCATGCCAGATCAATGAGACAATGGAAAGTCACATCTCAGAATTAATTCTACACACTTTAAAGGCCATATGTGGGTTTCAGCCAAGTCTCATATGGCTTACAGAAAAGGGTTCAGCAATTGGTCTCCAACTGCCGATCGCTATTAATTCATTCAATTCAGTTCATTTTAAGTTGACTGTAGATGGACTGTTGTGTGATATGGTTAAAGAACAAAAAAGAAACACAGGTAATTTCTTCTGAGAAATCTGTACTTTGTGAGGCTATATTCGTAACCTAAAATAAATCAATGCACGATTTAATTGTTATTTTGTTCTTCTACCTTCCTTGGATAAAACTTGTTTTAGAACCAAGGTTGTTCAATTTCAGGTGAGGCTACCCAGGCAAATAAAAACCACGTGCCTGGGTCAGTGACTCAGGCAAACCAATTTCCTTCCCAAACGGAGAGCTCTCAAAACAAAACAAGGCAATGCACAACTGTAAAGGAACCCCACTCTTCAAACTGTTTTCACCTCTAAGAGCTGTGACTCAGTGACCCCAACAGACAAATGTAAGAAACAAAAAAGACAACCTTCACCTGAAGGGGAAGGAAAGTTGTCCACTGAAGCTGAATATTTATGTAATATTTTTTCTGTTGCCTCTGAGATATCATCTGCAGCAAAATTCTTTTTAGAATAAGAAATTAGACTTGGTAGGTTATCTTCATGTGTGTTAATTTTTTTCTTTTTTTCTCTCTCTAGTTTGGTTCTTCCTAAATAGGTCTAGTCCAGTGGACTTCCCTAATTAGTACACTAAATAATAATAAATAATGGGTGTTCCAGCCGTGTGACTAACTAGTGGTAGCATTTAAGAGTTGGGCCTTGGAGTGGCCTGATTTCACCTCTAAAAGCTGTGCCATTAGGCAACTAATGGAAAATTCATTTCTTATCTACAGATTAAATAGAATAGTACTTATCTCTCAGGGACATTATGAGAGTTAAGGAAATAATTCATGTAAAATACTTGGAATTCTAACCATCTTTAATCACATAAGTCCATGTGCTCACTCAGCACGTGTTTGCTGGCCTTGCCCTATGTGTGCCCGGCACTGTTTTAGGTTTGGAGGATGCAGCTCTGAGCAAAAGACAAGACCCATTCCTTCGGAGATTACGTACGAGTGAGACAGAGAAGTGTTAAAAGTTAGTAAATAAATACATGCTGTTGTAGTTGGACGTGATTGCTCCTGTGATGAAGAACATTTGCATTGAGCTTTTCAACCATAAGCTATTTTGTATTAACCAGATTTCCTGGCCAGAGGGAATTACCAGGTTTAGAGGACAGAACTGAATGACTATAATGTTTCACTCATCATTGTGCCCCAGTCACCAACTAGGCGCATCACACAGCAACTTGAAGAGCACGATGGGAGTCAAACTTCTTTGAGTTTCAAATATTATCAATTTTGAAATATTTTCAAACAAACACTCTGAACAATAGAGACACTGGATCTATAGGAAGGAAGATTGTTAATTCTTGATTTGGTAAATTTTTTGAAGCAGCTTTGGAAAGAAAGTGCAATTGGTCAATATTTCTAAAATTGAAAAAGCTTTTTGCCCCTAACAAAGTTACCGAAGTAGCATTGGCAATGATGATTATGACTATTTATATCAGTAATTGTTGCTATAATAAAAACAGCTAAGATTCAGAGAAAGATCACTCTGATGATTCCTTAAAATACTCCGAGTTATGTGCCATTATCATCCTCAATTAAAAATGAGCAAACCAAGCCTCGTAGAGGTTCGGGATCCTCCCTGAGGGCACTGGCTGGTGGGGATACGGGTCAAAGGCTGTTGCATTGACTTTAAAACTCCGCAGTGCTTTGCCAGAACTTTTGTTTTTGGTAGAGCTATTCCTTCATCACCTATTCTAGAAAACAACATTCATTCAGTGTCCCAGTGTAGTCAACATTTTACATATAATGTGTTTGTTAATTGTCTCAACAAATACGATGATGTATATTAGTCAGCTATTGGTAGATAACCAGCCATTCCAAAAGCGAGTGGCAAACAACAGTGTTTTGTTTTTGTTTTTGTTTTTTCTCATGCATAGGTTTTTAGGTCAGCCTGGGAGCCAGCTGACATAGTTTGTGTTCAGTTGAGGTCAGCTTTAAGCCAGGTGTCATCCAGATATTCTCTATACACCTTTCATTTTCTTGGACCATTCAGCTACCTGAATCTGTTTCTCATGATAATAATAAAAACACAGGAGCGCAGGCCCAGTTATGCAAGCAGACAGCAAGACTTTATCTTCATCAGGCCCAATAAAATGTTTTTAGCCAAAGAAATTTTGGCCAAAGCCCCAAATCCCTGACGTGGGGGAATGTACTGGCTGTTTGTAAGGACACATGGCAAAGGATCCACTCATTGAATCTCTAAAACACTCTGAGTTATGTGCCATGTGCCATCATCATCCTCAATTTAAAGATAAGCAAACCGAGCCTTACACAAGTTCAATATCTTCTGTAGATACGAAGAATGTAAAGATTTGGCGATAATAAATGCAATCTACTGTGGATATCTGTGGTTTTATTATGGATGAGGGATTAGAGACTTCGGTTACTCATGAAACTTGACTTTGGTCACTCAACTCTTAACTGAGATAGCAAGTTAAGAGTTGTGTCTTAACTTTTCTGTCTGTTCTCAAAAAACAAGTGCTTTTCAGTATTGGAAGATGTTAAAAGGGGAAAAGGGGGAACTTGAAAGAATTTATGCTGTATGCCTCCATTCTTCTTTGTATCATTTTCAATATTTGATCTTGTTCATATCTACAGTATATGGTAAGTAAGTGGTTGAAGATCCTGAAACAGCCATTGAGGGCTCCAGTTAAAACAGAGGCAAATGTACAGAAATGCTAGTGTTCAATGCAACATTTTTATAGCCTTTTTTCTGCCACTAATGGTGTTTGTGTAAAAGAAATTTTAATGAGTAATGCAGAGGTAGAGTTGGTCTTTGAGCAAGGAAATGCATATTTTTAAGGGATAGAGATGATTAAAATGAAATGCGGGCATTCCTTAAGTAGGATTATTATAACAAGCAATTTAAAGCAAACCTATTATCCTCTCTTGTTTTTAATAAGAAAAATGAAACAAAACGAAACAAAAAAAACCCATAAACCATGATTATAGACTTGAGCTTTCTAAATGGGGGCAAATTTGGCTCTTATTTTTTTTTCACTCTTCTAAAGATGTAAATCTGGGGCTTACCCCAGACAGTGTTAACATGATGTACTCTCAATTCCAAAGGTTTCAGTACAATGGATAACAAAACGTCCAATGTTTCAGGGCCGTTAATAATTCTTCGGCAACTAAGAGATAGTCTTTGGGTCCTTTGCACTACAGATACATAGAAATTAGTGAAAATGTATAGGAACATTAACTCTTTAAAATTGGTGAGAAGCCAGAGATGGTATAGGGCAAATACAAGGCAAAAGCACAGTGAGAGTTGACATTTCTCAAGTAAAGTACAGACAATGTTCTATCTAATCCCGTCTCTACCTAGCAGCCAGACAGTTATGATGAAGTCATCGGTGGGGGCTCCAACTCTACCTCTACTCATTAAAATTTCTTTTACACAAACACCATTAGTAGTGGAAAAAAGGCTATAAAACTTTCAATGTAGCAGTTAGTAGGGCACCACTGTCATCAGCATCTTCCCATCCAGACCTGAGAAGAACCCTTTACTCTTTCACACATTTAGTGAATACATGGCGATCATTCTTCTCTTTCCCAGAACCTGTGCCAGTTGCTGGTAATGCAGTGTTGAACAAAAGTAGGCATGGTCCTTGTCCTCATGGAGCTTAGGGTCTAACCAAATCATCACAGACACAATTATAATGTTGTAACTGTGTTAAGTGCTGTTCAAATGAGGTTACTGAGTAATTACATTGGTTGAAGAAGTCGGGGAATTCTTCCCGGAAGAAGTAATTTGAGTTGAGATCTGAAGGATAAGGATAATGTAATCATGGGCAGGAAGAGCATCTGGTCAGGGGAATAGCACATACATGGATACACAAAAATTTGACAGAGAAGCAGAGAGCTCTGATCTCTGGAGAGAAAAGAGTGAAGACAGGCAGAGGAGGGTGAGGGGAGAAGAAATGGGGTCAGACCATGCAGGACTGGGATGGCAGAAGTGGAGTTCTGCTTTTATTCTAAGTACAACCAGGAAGTAGTTAAAGGGAGCCAGACAAGAAGGAGCCTCCACCAGTGACATCGTCATAACTGTCTGGCTGCTAGGTAGAGATGGGATTAGATAGACCATTGGCGTGGCGGGGGGAGGGGGGATGTAGATGGACTATTAATACTTTGATAACTACTGTAGCTGTTGAAACAAGAATAAGTAAGGCTTGGACTACTTGGATGGCAGTGGAGGTAAAGAGAAATACTATATTTCAAAATTTTAAGACACATTTAGAAAATGGTTAACGTATCTGCAATCAGGATGCTTCTTGAGCCTATGTGCTGTAACTAGTTATCCACTTGGCATTCCCCACAAAAGCGCAGAAAAGTCTGCAAAATTCAAAAGATAACAGGGCAACATTCGTAAAAATAGCACATCGCCAACACTCTTGATGACACAGATGACAACATTGGATAAAAAGCCTTGATCCTTTAGAATTTGTGAATCAAGCAATGCGCTAATTGACAAGATTTCATTTTTTTTTTTTGAGGCACTTAAAATAATGGTGCTGTGGGTGGCACCTGTGGTTCAAGGAGTAGGGAGCCAGCCCCATATACCAGAGGTAGAGGGTTCAAACCCAGCCCCAGTCAAAAAAAAAAATGGTGCTGTTACAACTGATGGGATTTTAGATTCACTGAAATATAACAAAAAAATATATTAGCAAGTTAAAATGATAAAGACTAGTTAGGTATTGACCATAAAAAATAAGGGAGTATGATGACTCTTAAGTTCCTGGTTTGTTCAAACAGTTGACTAATAAGGATATTTACCTCAACAAAGAAACATATAGGGAAGCATAGTGTTAAAAACATGAGCTTAATTATGGCTATACTGAACTTGAGATAACGTTGAGATAGAGAAGAGAGCATGCCTTTGAAACAATTGAACACAATAATCCAGAATTTAGAAGAGAAATAGAAAATTATGAATCAAGCAGTAAATATCATACCAAAATTTTTACCGTTTAACTGGCAAACTAATTGAGCTAAAAGGCATTGAGGAAATGATCAAAGCTCATACAGCGTAGAGTTGGGTATCGTACAGGGCTGACCACAGGGCCCAATGTGCTGCGATACACACAGAATAAAACCTGGGCAAGCAGAGCAGCAGAGAGTTTAAGAGCTGATTGAGAAATGTATAGAAATACGTCAAATCTTACTTGACCTCACAAGTTACTAAAGCAACATAAGCTACAATAATAATGGGATACTGTGTTGCCTGTCTCATTATTAAAAGCAAAACAAGAACAAAATTATGGGGGAAAAGGCAACGAATATCATTCACAGTTGCTGGTTATCATGAGCCTGTTGTAGAGTCACGTCAGATATCACAAACACTCGGGGAAAGCAAATGAGCAATATACACCCAAACAATGCAAAGTGGCTCTATTTTTTCTAGAAATTTCTTTATGAAATTCAGCCCAAGAAAACAATCTGAATGACATAATGATGTTTAAATGCCACATAAACTCATATTCATCACAGACATTTAAAACTCTGAAAGGAAACCATTTACATAGCCGAAAATAATTGATAAAATTACTGTACATAGATGTAGTGAACATTATACACCAGGTGTAGAACATAAATGTCTTAACACAATAACAAGAAAATGCCGTGAAGGCTATGTTAACCAGTTGGATGAAAGCTTTTCAAATTGTATGTAAAACCAGCACCTTTTGCCCCATGATTGCATTAATGTACACAGCTATGATTTAATGAAAAATGAATAAATAAATAACGTAAAAAATGTTTTTGAAGTGTTTATCATGATGAAATACATAAAAATTAACATGCAAATACATAATTGTAATACATGGTATGATTATAAAGATGATTTTTAAAACATAAACATGAAATAAAGATAATTCCATAAATTTTTATCAGAAACTATTGATAGCTAATGTAAATTCGTTTATAATGTCAAAGAAAATTAATTAAGAATTTAAAACAATAGAAAGTAAAGAACAAAATGCGACAGAAAGGAACATATGGAACAAATACATGTAAATAATCAACCAGCGTAAACGGCCGCTGGTCGTCTGTCATTGTCTGGCCTCGGGTTTCATTCTCCATTTTTTCTTTTCTTTTTGTTCCTTCTTTTCTTTTGTTCTTCTATTCCTTTGTCTTTCTGTCCCCTTTCCCCCTCTTTTTCTTCCCTTCATTTCTTTTTTCTGGAAAGTGGGTAGTGAAGAGAACACAGTTGCTTTGTTTCACTACCGTGTTTTCCTAATGACTGCTCTTGGCTCGTGTTCAGGATCCTGGGACCAATTTCTAATTCAGACATCCTCAACTACCTCTCATGTCAAGAGCCAATTGAGATGCTATCAATCAATGCCCAGCGCTAGCACTGTCGTCCCGGTGAGCGTCAGCCTGTCTGAACAGATGGGGCTTGAGTCTCTGGACTCATTACTTACCTTCCAAGCCCTTCTCTCCTCTGGCAAAACGCTTGGCCACCGTTACAGCGAAGCCAAATGGTCTGCATGTTTTTGTTCCTCGAGTGCAAATTGTTCTTTCCTTTTCCCCCCCTTTTTTTTAATCATCCAAATTTTAGCCATTTACCATCTTTACAGAATTGATTCCCCAAGATTTGTATGAATAATCCACATTTCTAAATCATCTGTTACAGTATAATCCTTGGTAATTACGAATTTACCTGGAATTCACGAGGAAGATGAATGACATTGGCTTGAAAGCCGTTGGCTTCATCCGACCTGTCTGAAGTGAGTGGGAACACATACTAATTTCTGGTGTTCATGATTGTCTTTGGTTGAAGTAGGAAAGGATAGTTGGGTTAAACTATCAATCGTCTCATGATGTGGACAGAGGAGATGGTGGCTTGCTGACTTCACAGAAGTGGTTGAAAGTATAACTAGGGTGTGTAGATCTAATAAACATCAAATAAAATGTCCTTGTTCATCACTCTCATCATTACAATGCTAATCTCTTTTGTAAGAATAGTATTGTATTATATTTTCCTCAGTTTTGAAATCAGTGAAATACCATTCTCCTAGAACTAAAAATAAAAAACTGAGCCCTAAGTATTATTAACAGAGGAATACTGAAACAAAAATAACATACTCAGAAAAGGTTGCATGTTTTTCTAAGAAATTATTGGTCATAGTTTACCTGACATCCTTGACAGTGTGCTAAAAATTGGGACTGTCACACTAAGGGATCTTATGTGCTAGAAATTACTAATAATAGTAATAATAATTACCTTTAATTATTATTAGAAGTTGGTGTTATACAGATTGAATTCAGATTTCAGGTGGCTTTTCCTATTACAAGGTTTATCTTCCTTGTTATTTTTTTAAAATTTAGTTATCACAATAAAAACTTGGAGAGTTCAAAGAAAATTGAAACCATCTCTTATAGACACAACCAGCAACATCTGAACCATGTTAATCTGGTATTTTACTATAGTGTCTCTAACATCATATAATATTTATAAATTAATCAATAATTTTTTCACAGTATTGGCTTTTATATTTGAAATAGTTTTCTCACTATGTTTCCATTATATTGATACATCAATTTTCCTTCTTAACTACATCCCCCTAAATTGTTTCTTATTGGGTCTGTCTAATTCCTTAAGATAAATGTCAAATTTTTAAATTTTTCATCTTTTTTTGAAAACCAAGGCATGCAAGGCCCCACATTCCCTTATGTGCACTTCATTATCTGTATCCTTATGTGTTTTGGTTTAAGATATTCTCCTTTTCTTATATCCTAGGGAATTTTTAATTTCTCTTTTCAATTTTTTGAATCATTGAATTCAAACAATTTCAGTTAACTTCATGAAAATTGTGTAAGTTATTTATTATTTTTTTAAATAATTTAAGAGTATTTAAAAATGTAAGGGTGTTAAATTATATGATTAGATCATAATCAGAGCATATGCCCTAAAAATATCTTGAATTTTTTAAAACTTATGACCTTTTTTTTTTTTTGCAGTTTTTGGCTGGGGCTGAGTTTGAACCTGCCACCTCTGGCATATGGGGCCAGCGCCCTACTCCTTAAGCAAAACTTATGACTCTTTAACAGAAACATACATTGAATGAAATTTAGATATTTTTCGTAATAGTTTTTACATTGTATATATTTATTAAATCAAGCTTGTTTTGATTGCATCATTAAGGTTTCTATTACCATTTTTTTGTCTACTAAATCTTTTCAGTTCTGAAAGAGGTGCTTTGGAGTCTTCTGTTACAAATTCACAATTCTTTTCAAACTTTTCTTTTTATATTTCTGGCAGTTCTGCCTTCTGTAGTTAGGTGCTGTCTTGTTCAGAGTCTGTGGTTCATGTCATCGTGTTGAACTTGGCTGTTATCATCTCACAATGACACTCTGAGTCACTTCTGGGCTTTCACCTTGAGTGTCATGGCTATCCACATACAGCGATGTCTTATTATCCCTTTACCTAGCTGTGTTAGGATATGGGTTGGGCTCCTCTCAAAATGTGCAATTGTGTCCTTCTCGCAGATAACAAGGTGAATGCTCCACAATTCAGTTGGTGGCTCAATGGTGTTAAATCCAGGATTCCAACCCTCCCAGTTGTGTTCTGTGATAGCTTACCTTCTGTCACATCCACCTTCCAGGTAATAGGATGGGGAAAAGGATGAGTGGGTGGGCTGGACCCTCCTTCTCAAGAGAATGGCTTTCGATGTGTAAGCATCACTTCTCTTTTAACCCATTGACTAATATTTTATTTTTTAACATTTCTTCACTTTTGCTGATTTATCTGAGCAATTCAGTCATTTCTCCCCTGTACAATTTATAAATTGTGCTATATATTTCTATTCTTTTTCAGATTTGTAACCACTATGATACAAACAAAAGATACTAATTAATTCCTCCACAAAGACTCTCTACTGTTATGGGAAATTTGGTCTCTGCACAAAGTGAAGTCTGGCCTTTGTACCCAGTTTTGGGTAAATTCTAAAGTCTTAGAATTTCTTTTTTTTTTTTTCCTTTGCAGTTTTTGGCTGGGGCTGGGTTTGAACCCATCACCTCTGGCACATGTGGCCAGCACCTACTCCTTTTAGCCACAGTTGCCACCCTAAACTCTTAGAATTTCTTAAGTGGTAGAAGTGGCTTTGTTATTTATGATGGGCACCTTTGGCCACATGGTCATTTAAGCTAAGGAGATAACTTATGGCAGTTTCTAGATGGTTTATGCTAATGAGATGACTCCGAATATGGCCTGGGCAAGCCAGAAAGACCAACGACGTGAGTAGAAAGTTGGGACTGGGACATCATATCAACCTGACCTGCAGGTAAGGATGTGTGTGGTGGAGACTGAGTACAACCACAGAGACAGCAACTCAATTGATGATGCTTACAGGATGAAGCCTCAGCAAAAACTTTAAACGCCAAACCAAGGTGGGCACCCAGGGCGGCCTCTGCTCCATGCATGTATACTAGGCATTAACTCTGGAAGAGCAAGTTGTCCCTCAAGACATGGGATCTCCGTGTTTGGAACACTCCCCGTCCTTCAGCTGCTTGTAGTTTGTATGCTTTTGCTATACCAATACTACAACCATGAGCACAGGCCTTTCCTGAGTTCTGTGAGTTATTCTACCAAATCGTCAAACATGAATTCCATGGAGATCTACGAATTCATAGCAAGCTGGTATGGAGGAAGGATGGCTTCAGGACGCCCGAACTTGAGTGTGCCCTTAACCATCAATTCCGTTAATTCTGTATACTCTCTTGCACTACGCTTAATAAATTAAGACCATGAGAACACTTCCACTGTCCTCTCCCTTATACTATCTGCCTCTCTAGATATTAGAAACTCATTACTCTTATTTCCAAATTATCATTATCACTTATCTTAAATATGTTTTCTGTGCTTCAGGGAAACTTATTTAACCCTCCATTGCTCTTTCCATATGATCTGCTGCTGTTCATTTAAGTTTTGTTGCTCACCACTTGTTTTCTCCCCAACTCATTTTTTCTCATCCCTCATTCTCAGTGGTTTCCCCTATTCCTTCTTGTCCTCCTCTTCCTTCTTCATGGTTCAAGCTCCTCAGCATTTTCCTCAAATGTGATTATGTGGACAGAGATCACACACACCCCCCGCCATTTTCCTAGGAAGTCCTTGCTGTTTTCTTGTATGGAGAGAGCCGTCTTTCCCTTGTAGTTAGGATGACAGATTGAATGCCAGTCTGAATTTACTAAAAACGTCTAGTTTATGCCTATGTTTGTAGTGTAATTACTAATAGTGCCACTTTTCACTATCAGTTCAAATGATGAATGATCTATTGCCCGATGTAAAGGGACACAGCTTCTGAATTCCTGATTAGTCCTGTCTCATTTCCGTCTGTCTATCTGTCTATCCCGTCTGTCTTTGTCACACATGTCACACGTCCGCCAGTCAGAGGCTCTGGCGTTTTCACTCCTGAGTCACTCATTTGCACGAATCACCCCACCACCTCCTAGCTGCTTTTACCGTAGGAGGCACTTTGATTTTTCTTTCTGAAACTTTAAAAGCCGCTTCCTTTATCTTTAAATTTAGAAGTTTCCAGGCATAGTCCCATCTCCTTTATCACTTACACCAGAAACTCAGTCCACCTTTCAAGTTTATAAAATCACACCCTTTTAAAACTCAGAGACCTTTTTTGAGTGATTGTTAAGCTAGTGTAACCTCTCTGTCTCCTCTTTTTTTCTTATTCCAGAAATTCTATTATTAACATCTTATACCCTGGATCTATCCTTAGAACCCTTTACTTTTTCCATAAATATCTCTATTTTAAAATATTTGCTCTGAGTTTTCTTTATTTCCTCCCTTCGATTTTTCCAGGATTCTAATTCAGGTCTCAAGAGAAGTCACACCTTCTTCCGTTGACCTATCAAATTGGTTAGTTGAGAATCATGTTTTCTCAGGGATTTTTTTTTTAATTTCTAAAAATCTCATTTCAGTGTTTCATTTGAATCTCCTCGTGTGTTCATATTGATTTTTTATTCAGGTTGACATCATTTTTCTCCAATAGCCTTTTTTTTTGCCATCTGATCTTTGGTCTTTTTCCCTGTACAGCTGTAAGAACCTTTGTCATGTACTATACCTTTTATTTATCAGCTTACTAGAGACAAATTCTGGTCTTTGAAACCCTCTACCTAGTGATAGACTCACAAATAATGAGAACCAAAACATTTCTGCCACTCTAAGCTGGTAGCCCACACCAGGTGGCGTAGACTGAGGATACTCTGAATGCTTGAGAGAAGAACCTCTCCCAGAGCCCTCTAGACATTAAGTTTAAAATGCCTTTTGTCTGTAACCCCAAAGCCCAGGCTCACTGAGCCTCAGCTCACTGACACTATGGTATGGCTGGCAGGAAAGCAGGCTGTGAGCAGCTCTCACTGAAAGGGAGATCAGCCCTCTTACTGCTCCAGTTCTATGAAGGGAAAAGCAGGAAAGAGAACGTTACCTAATGAGGCTGGTTGGTCACCAGGCTGTCTCTGACGAGTCAGACCAATGCTATATCTCTTTCAAGGACCAGGAGAAAGGAGACAGGATCATGAAGCCATTCCTGAGATTGGGAGGAAAGCTGGAACTTTCTTTCCCTCTAAAGACCTATAAGCTAGAATAGATTTGGGATATATAAAACTAAATAAATAAAACATAATCTTTGCCATTAAAGAGCTCGATGCTAGCAGATAAATGAGGCAAGTAATGCATACAAATGGAGACATCGAAAGTTTGTTCAAGATGACACAGGACTCAGAGAAGAGCCTCATAAAATCTACCCTGCAGGTTTCACAGTGATGTCCCCGAGGAGGTGATCTCAGGGTAGATATACAAAGTTACCTGGAAAGATTAGGAATGTTCCACGTACAAGAAAGCTTACCTATTCAGAGGAGCAAACTATATAAAAAATCAGGATATAGAATAGCATAAAACCTCTAGGTACCCACATTCCAGAGCCAGGCAGTTCAGCATCGAGAGATTAGGCTGAAACACAATCAGGGTCAGAGTGTGATGTTCACAGAAGCCTTGTATGTCACGCTAAGCAGTCTGAGTTCACGCTACAGGTGATAACACATCAATAGTAAGTTTGCCTCTTTTAAGTTACATGAGCAAGCCTGCTCCAGCTATCCTTTAAGAGAGGATAGTAATATCACGAAGTCCCAGAGTCACAAAAGAGGAAGAAAGAAGGAAAATGTTACAATACACTGCCATGAAGTGCCAAAAATATGGTATTACCCTCTACTCCCGTGAGTACTGCTGCTGGGACTTACAAACACAGTAATTAGTAATTAAGGTTGCGAGGCCAAACCAAAGCTTCCAGACCCTTTCTTATAGACTTGATTTCAAACATGCATAGCAGCATAAAAATTTTAAAAGTTAACTGGGGCTGCAAAATTGGCTATTAGTTCCTGCTATCAACAAAGATGCAACATCAAAATAATAAATAGCTCGAGTTTGGAAAAGCATAACAGGAAAGACAAAAAATGGTGGTAACGGGTGCATCAAAGGTAAAGCAACACAAATGACAAATACTCTGCATGTCTGATTCCAGTAACAATGCAACTTGATTTTTTGTATCCAAAATTGCATTTGACAATAACAGTAAAAGAATTCTTTTCCTTTGAGATGATGGCTGTGAGAACCATCTCAAAGGCACAGAAACAAGGATGTTTACGTCTGGGATGTCCAGAGTGCATTTACCCAATTTTCTTGAAATAATAACGAAAAGTTTTGAAGACTGTGGGGCATGTACCCTCTGAGGAAGGAAGATAACTTTAATTCATCAGCATTTGATTTGGGTATTGTTTTCTGTGGCTACGCGTTCTCTCTCTTATTTCCACCATATGTTTATTATGTTATAAATTGTCTTTCGTAAAATTTAATTAGCTGATATTTGTAAAGCTGTCTAAAGATGGGCTTTGTATAATTGCTAAGTACTTGTTTTAATGCTAAGTATCAATATTTTCTCTATGTGCTGGCTGCATATAAAGAACATTAATTTTTAAAATTGCAGAAGAATCTCACATTCTGTAGAGCTGTGTACAAGAAATGAGGGTGCTCCAGAGCTGACTGAAGCAACATTCTAGTTAATTTCCAGCCCACTCATCTGTTTTCAGAGTTCAGACACTTACCCAAGGTGTTCTAAGGCCCTGGAAAAAAATCACGGTCTGGTCATGGGACCAGTGTCCTCAATATTTGCACACAGGTACAGGTAACATTAGAGTACCAGGAAAAAAAAAAAAGCTTCTTAGAGTTGTTAAAAGATACGCAATGTGACTGGGGGTTGATCTAAGCTCCCACAGATAAAAACAGCTGCCAGGAAAATCTGAGGGGAGCTGAGTATTTGCTACTGTCTGTAATTTAAGTGCCAGGTTTTCAGAAAACAAGTTCCCCTACCTGTTGACTCAGAGGCGTTAGGAGCCCAGAGCGGTTAGGCGGCGGTCTCAGTTTTCAGTTCAGTGAAGTCATTGTATCCACTGGTGGAGAATCTTCCCTCTGGAACTTGACTGCCAGGCTAGCAAAGCACAAGATCATGGAAACAGAAAGCACAAATTTTGCTAGTGGGTCACAGTGTTACTACCAATCGCAGTGAGTGATGCCACTCGGTTCCTCCCCCTTGGTGCTGAACTGATAAATCCGGACAGTGTTGTATACTGAGTGCTTATTCAGAGCACTCAGCCTTCTGGAGGACTCTGCCCTCACCTAGCAAAGTATCGCCACCTGCCTCATGCTATAACTGAGTCTTCTACAGACATTCCACCATTTCTGCAAACAACTCCTGCAACATGGAAGACCTGTAACTTACACGACCATTAACCCATGACTGTACCTTTTCGCTGGGACGTGAGCTCCTTGATCAGAAGCAATGCTGTGTGAAACACCATGACGAACGACCAGGCATTCTGCACCCCACAGGTGGTGACTGGGACGCAGGCATTGCACGGAAGGAAGGCAAGTGCATGTTCAGAGTTAAGTGTCTATTACAGTAAGAAGAAAAAACACCGACCCTGTCGTAATAGAAGTTGTGTGATGGAATTGTTCTTCCTACCAGGAGAAGTGGTCACCTTGGAGAATGGTGCCATACTGGGGACTCAGCCTTGATAGTAACTGCTGGCAGCTTGGGCAGCAGTGGTGGCCGCAGGCCGGCAGGCTGACTATGGTGGGAAGAGGTCCACATTGCTGAGCCCATGCATGCCTGCTGTCCCCACGACCACGGCTCCTTTGTTCATGATGAGAGTGGCTGGAGAAGGAGGCTGACTGGTGTGCACAGGACAGCAATCACCCACCCCCTTGACCATTAAAGTCCTCCTTTGCCGAAGGGACCCTCTGGTACGAATCCACTCGCTAAACAAATATCTTCATGCTTCTCGCCCATGGAGAGTTCCAGCCATGTACCTCCTCCCCAGGTTCTCCTGTCCCCAGTTTTCCAGTCGTGTTCTTCTGAAGTCCTTCTGACCATCCAGCCGCCCCCCTGGCCATAGCCCCTGGCCATAATCACACATCCGGTCACTTCTCTTTTTCTGTTTTTAAGAAAAGTGGACAACCTGGTGCACCGCTCAAAGTTCTTCCCACTGAGAAGATTAAAATTAACCATCCCCATCACCAAATCCCGTCCTAGTTTGCAAATTCTGTGCGTGTGATCCCTGTGACTTCATTCTCATTCTTTCTGAATCTTCTATTTGGCTGCTAGAATTATCTGAATCCAAATGTAAATCTAACGATGTCAGTCCTATACTAAAAACTTTTCCAAACATTTAATTCTAGGTTAAAATCAAAACACCTTATCTGGGCATGTACTCCTCTGATTATCTGACTTCAGGTTATCCTCAGCGGTGCGATGAACCAGGCCCGTAACAAGCACTGTGACCTGTCACCCCAGAATTCTTTTGCACCATTTAATGTCCAGTCCTCGATGTTGTGTCTGTGACTTTTGGGATCTTTTAGAAGCCATCTCAAACTTCTCCACTTTGAATAAAGCGTCCTTATTGTTTTCTCAATGACACAGGCTTACTCCCCTGGAAGTTCTCACAGATGGCACTGCAATAGACGGTAACCTCCCTCCCTCACTGAAGTGTGTTTTTATGAGTGCTGGATAAAATGAGGGCTGGACGCTGTGTTTATTTGTGTAGAAGTAGCATTTGGAACTTTATAGATAGCTATATCAATGCTTTTCCTGACAAATATTTTTTCCTTCTTCTAACTAACAAGTTAACTGTTGCTTCTGATATAACATGACAGTTGAGAACACAGGCTCTGGCAGAAGACAGCGTTCAAATCCTTCTCCTGTCCCGTTGTCATCTGTGTGACATTGGACAGTTACTGAACCTCCGTAGACCCAGTTTTCTCAGAATGTGTACCCCACTTGACGGCTGGAAGTATTGAAACAATGTAGTTTGCTCGTACAAAGCCTAGTACTTTGTTCAATAGATTCTAGATGACAGTTGTGATAGTAGAAATAAAAGTAATGCTAGTGACACTGAAGGAAAACGCTAACTGTAATTCAAGCAGTGGAGCATACGGACATTACCCACAGCGGCTCCAGTAAACCACACATACGTTCCTTGCCCAAACCGAACTCGCTGCCTCTCCCCCTCCCTCGTTCCCTGCTCCCTCTCTCGAGTTCCCTGTCCACTGAGCAGTCCCCTCTGGCCACACCCCTGGCTGACTCAGTAACTTGGGGGCTGTCTCAAATCCTCTCCCTCTCAGCTCCTCCAGCCAATCAGTCATCAAACCTGTTGCCTTTATAATGCTACAGATGCCTCACTGCCTCTCCTGTCTCATGGTTACCACTCTGATTGACTTTTGAAG
This sequence comes from Galagoides demidoff, assembly GCA_963574575.1. Lineage (NCBI taxonomy): Eukaryota > Metazoa > Chordata > Mammalia > Primates > Galagidae > Galagoides > Galagoides demidoff. Next base: position 26,559 of record CAUYQV010132819.1, read on the forward strand.
CAGTAGCTGTAGTGATAGGACCATTTTTAATCCCCTCAAGCCTTCCGGTGCACAGAGTCACGGTGCAAAGGCTCTTGCAAGACTGGCAAGACTCGGCACTGTCCTGATGCTCCATCCTGCCTCCCACCTTTGGCTCTACCAGGTTATATAATTTATCCCACTTCCCCAATGTATCTTTTTTCTAATTTCAGGTTACAGTGAAGGTGCACACAACTAGGTTGCAATGTTTGCACGTGTTGGTAGAGCCCCTCTTGTAGTTGTGTCCCACACCCGGAGGTGTGCCACGTGCCCTTACACTGTGCCCACTGAGAGCACACCAGTCCTCCTCCCTCCTCCCCCCACCCCATTCACCCTCCTCCTAACTTGAATTGAATTGAGTTTTTCTCTTGCGTGGGTGTGTATTAGTTCATCTACTGGCTTCATATTAGTAATGAGTACATTGGATATTTGCTTGTCTATTTTTGTGATACTTTACTAAGGAGAATATGCTTCAACTCCATCCAGGTTAATACAAAAGGTGTGAAGTTTCCATCTTTTTTGTGGCTGAATAGTACGCCGAGGTATACATATACCACAGCTCGTGATTCCATTCCTGGGTTGATGAGCATTTAAGTAATTTCCACATCTTTGCAATTGTCAATTGAGCTGTGATAAACAGTCTAGTGCAAATGTCCTTATGATCAAAAATGATGTTTTTTTCTTTTGGAAAATGCCTGGTAATGGGATTCCAGGATCAAATGGAAGGCCAAATTTGAGTTCTTTGGGATTCTCCATACCCTTTCCACAGAGGCTGTGTTAATTTGCAGTCCCATCTCCAATGTATCTTGCTCTTTCTCACGCTAAGTCTGCACAGGAGCCATTTCCCTGTCTGCAGCAGGCTCCCCAAGGCTTTGTAAGCTGACCATCTGTCATTATTCAGTTTTCACCATCCATGTGATCCCCTCCAGGAAGTATTCCCTGATACGCCTTATCCTCCGACCATCTAACCTGGGAGCGTGGTCTGTGGCTCATATATCATAGCGCTTGGCCTACACTTTTGTATTGTGTATACCTTGATTTGACCTTCTTTTTCACTCCATTGCCCAGTGAGAGTAGAAACCAGGTGTGTTTTGTTTATCTGAGCACCTTCCCCATTAATTACAGCAGGAATTGCAGTATCTTTGCATGACGAAATGAGTCAATGAATGAGTAAGGGAGGTGGATTTTTAAGCCTATTTAGAAGCTATCTGGGTCAAACTGGCGGGCGTAAAATCCTTTCTTCTCTATTCCAGCCTCTGTGGTGACCCTAGAAGAATTACTGCATTCCTGAGTTTTCATAGCGGCTGGTAGCTCGTTTGTTTGAAGGTCGACTGTTCTGTGAAGTTCTGTGGTGCGAAGTAAAGCCACTCATTTGTGATCAGCAGTAAGAGACTTTTCTACACTTCATTTATAAGACTAGAAGGGCTCATTCTTTCAAATTTCTTCTTTAACTGTTAGGATTTATTTTTAATAAACTTAGAATTACTTTTTTAGAGCATTCTGTATTTGATCCTCCTTTTCATTCCACTGTTGAGAACGACAATGGGTTTTATTACCATCACCATCGCAGTTGCTAAAACCAGCCAGCTATGTCCCCGTCTGGGTCAAGGTCTTCTCATTTGGCTTATTCAAACTTTTCCTTTTCACTTTAAAAACAAGCAAAGAACACATTGTGGAATTGTTGCATTTGTAGTAACACTATTTCTGTCATCTATAATTTCACTTTCTTAAAGAACATTTTGGAAAAATCCTGCCTCTGTCTAATATTAGTTTTTAGTGAGAGGAATGTTTAGGTTTCAGTGGTACGAATGAGATGCTCAAAATGTTTGGTGTCATCCGCTTGTGAAGATAGATAAGGGAATAGTTTATTCCAATGTGTAAATAAACTATGTGAACACGTGTAAATAAACAATGTGTAAAACGTTTGGGCTTTGAGAGTCCAGTGAGAAAGAACGAGGTTGGAATCACAGCTCTGTGAATTTCCAAATGTGTGAACTTGGGCATTTAATGAACTCTCTAAGATTCAGTTTCCTCATTTATTTTTCAAAAGGTTTATGAATGTACCTACAAGAGGGTTATTTTGAGTGGCGGACATAAAATGCCTAATGCATAATATATTATTGTACCCAGTTTCAGTTGCTATGGACTAACTTATGTGGGTGACTGTTCCTGTTCACATATATGTGAAGCAACATGTATGGCAGAGCTTTTAGAAACATTATATTGCAACACAATCCCGACCTGAAGGATGCGTGTTGATCCTGGGAAATTTTTTAAATAGCCTGTTGAGGAAAACATACCTTGGGAGCTACTTTCACAGATGAGGGAATCAGAGTGTTCTGAATTTTTCCCATCTTCACTGGGAAGGGCTGGGTTGATCATCAGTACAAAAGTTGTAACATCTAAAGTCCCCTGAACATTCACATCAGGACTCTTGACCTGTAGATTTCAAGATCATCTGGTCTCAGGTGATGTGGATTATTTGAGCTTTTTCTAAACTTCATTTTGATCTGAAACGGTATATTCCTCCCATGTAGCTCTAGCTCTAAAAGATCATCTTGAATCTTGACTATGAAGGCAGAATGTGAGGCTCACTCCCTCAGCATGAGTCCCATGTCTGAAGTAACCTAAAGATTTTCCAGAGTTGGTACCTCTCCCCTGCTGACTTACGTACTATGGCCAAGACCGATATTGAAAAGATGCTTTTTAAAATTTGTAAACATTAAATGAAGTGGCTTCTCTGAATAGGTTATCTATTTGTATGGCTAATATTACACATTTTACTCTGTTAAAAGAGCTGCTGCTGGAGGGAGGATAGTTTTTAGTTATTGATAGCTGCTTAACAAACCATTTAAAACTTGGAGCAAACACACTTTCTGGTGACCACCGAGTCGTGGCCTTCTAAGTGGAATGTATGCAAGTGTGCTGTCTCTTGCTTCTAACCTTTACAAGTGGCAAAGGTGATGAAATGTCTGCTCTCTCCTGTGATTAGGTGATGTCATATGGGGAAGGTGGTGGTATGTCACCTTTCATTATGTGATATAAGACTCTGTCTTAGCAGATCAGAGCAAGAAGCAAATGCCACATTGGAGTGGCTTATTGAGAAGAACACAAGGTAGGGGATGACAAGTGGCCTCTGGGACCTGAGACAGGTCTTCAGCTGACAGCCAGAAGAAGTCATGAACCTATGAACCTCAAGTATATAGCTGCAAGGAAATAAGTTCTGACAACAACTTGAATGAGCTTAGAAGTGGATCCTCCTCTAACCAAAACTCAGATGAGAAGGCAGCTCGTGGAACAACTTAATTATAACCTTGTGAGATTCTGAGCACAGGACCCAGGGAGGCTGCAACCTGGCTTGTGACCTGGGAAACCTGTATGAATTTGCAGTAATTTATTATATAGCAACAGAAAATTAATGTAGTAGTTAAAATGATTTATTATTTCTGATGCCTCTTTGGGTTGATATGATCTCATGTGAAGGGTCAGCTGGGGTAATCACATGTGGCTTCCAGGGGGCAGCTCAGATGAAACGTCTAAGACAGTCTCATGCCTCTCCCTCTCCCTCTGGCTCCCTCTGTCAGGAGAATTGGACTACCGGGTGACTTAGCTCGGAAAGGGAGAGAAAGTGGAAGTTGCAAATTCTCTCAAGGCCTGGGGTCAGAAGTTCAAAAACCTGTCTTCTCCCACATTTTATTAGTTGAAAATCATAAACCACCCTCAGGTTGAGGGTTAGAGGATAGACTCCACCTGGTAGCACGGGAGCCATGGGCACACAGGAGTGGAGGACATTGTGGACAGTGATGTTTGCAGACTATTTGCCATAATCCACCCACTACTCTTAACAATTTACATCCCTCTGCACGCAAAAGGCTCTCATCCCACTCTAGTTCCAAAAGTCTTATCCAATTATGGGGTCAGGCTCAAACTCCAGTGTCCTGTGATCCACATTCACATTCAGAGAAAGCTCTTCTGGTGTGAATCCTGTCCACTGGATACTCATAATCCAAAAAAGACAAACCCTGTACGCCGTGAAGGGCATACATTCCCAGAGCACACCACTCCGGGTGAGAGACGTGCCTTGACTTGGATCTGCTCTGGTCCCTGGGTGACTTCCTGTGGTTCTAACCTTCATCTTTGGAATCATCCTTTCTTTGCCATTAGAAATTTCCTAGATTTATACCCGAGTGGATTTCTCAACCTTCATCCTGCCTGCAGAAAGTGGAGGTTCTTAATACCTCTTTAAATTGTCAACTTCCCTCCTCTCTTTTCTTTGTCTTAGTAATCCAATCACTTTACAAAACATGTTGGGTTTCCAAGGTATCAAATTACATTCTACCACATTAGAAAAATACTGCAACCATATATCTCTTCAAGGCAGGGCTATCTTTACTTTGGTTTAAGATTCAGGAAGCCCTGGGATAAGCTCTCTGAAGCCTGTAGAAGGCTTTTGTACGGTGGGAAGCGTCTATAGGCTCTGCCTTCAATCTTCCAGAGTCCTGAAGGCAATGGTGCATCTGTATCAGTGATTTGATCATAATTCTGATGATGCATTTTATTGATAGAGCCTCCGTTTGATCTTTGCCTTGAAGCTACTTCCTGGAAAGTCTTTTGTTGATTTGAAAAACTGAGAATAAGGAACAGTGTTTTTTTCTCAACCCAGCAACATCTGAGTTGAAAACATTTTTTCTCAATTCTTCTTGAAAACTGAGAAGTTCCTTCTTAAGAACATCTATCTCCTGAAATACTTTCTTGAGGCAGCTAACAATTTTCAATAATTTTCCTAGAAATCTCCTTAGGTAGATCCGGGTTCCTTGGGGCATTTTATGTCTTCCACTTAACTTCAGGTAACACTCTTACTTTTCTGCTAATACACAGTACAATCCACCCTTTGTCCAGATTCCCAGGACTATTTCTCCAGGGTCCACTTTTCTGCCAATACACAACATGATCTACCCTTTGTCCAGATTGCCATGACCATTTCCCCAGGGTCCACTTTTCTGCCAATACAAAGGATAATCTACCCCATCTCCAGGTTCCTGTGCCTGTTTCTCCAGTGTCTACTTTTCTCCCATCCTTCTTCATTCAAAAATCTTCTCATCACCATTCTGGCCTCTGCCAACTGCCCAGTCACAACACCTAGGCCTGACCTTGTATGTTGGAAACTGCACCTGTCCCTGCAGCCAATCGCTGATCCCCAAGGAGCTTTGAAGCCATCTGGGATTGATTGACAGGCCCAGGACTTGGAGCTGGCTCTGTGGGAGATGTGACTGAGAAGCTGCTGTGGTGGAGATGGCCAGCTGCCCATACTCCCTTCCAGCCCTGCATACATCTGCAACACTTGCCACAGAGGTGGGTCCTTCCTTACTCTTTGGAATTGGTACAGTCTTACGACTTGCTTTGAACACAACTAGAGTGACATTCTGGGTCCAAGGAGATTTGTATTTTCTACTTTCTACCTTTTGGAAGCCACTCACTCACTAGAGCAGTCTACACATGTCAAGAAGCTATGTATATAGAGAGGTGCCCTAGAGTAGTGATCCCTGACATTTTTGGCATCAGGGACTAGTTTCATGGAGACAATTTTTCCATGGACTAGGCCAGAGATAGGGAAGGATAGTTTCAGGATGATTGAACCCCATTACATGTACTTTATTCCTATAATTACACTCATAACATGTTATGAAATAATCATACAACTCACCATAATGCAGAATCAGTGGGATCATCAGGCATTAGATTCTCACAAGGAGCCACAACCCAGACCCCTCACGTGTGCAGTCTTCAGGAGGGTTGCCCTCATATAGAATCTAATGCTGCCACTGATCTGACTGGAGGTGGGGTTGGGTCAGTGATGGAGCCCTGGGGGTGGCTGTAAATACAGATGAAGCTTCCCTTGCTCTAGACCACCACTCACCTCCTGCTGTGCGGCCAGTTCCTAATAGGCCATGGATCCTTCCTGGTCTGTGGCCCAGGAGTTGGGGAACACAACCCCAGAGGAGATGACATTTTGCTTCTTTCAGCACTAAATAGCTCCCCAGTTGAATGTGGACATGCTCAGCCAATAGCACATAGGAAAATCATTCAAATTAGCCCAGTCCATGCACAGAAGAAACCAAATGAAATAATAAACCATGTTTATGTTACTAAGTATTATGGTATTTTTTAAGGCAGCAACAGAAATCAGCAAAGGAACCTTGCTCACAGAATCACAAACAGCGCAGTTGTGTCTCAGGTTAGTTAAAGCTCGACTCCCTGATGTGTGATGCTGACTCACACACCACCAAGTCAGTACTTCTTATCCATCCGAACCCATCAGAGCATCTGAATGATGTGGGATTCAGACTAGCTCTTTAATTAGTGATAAATGTGCTTGATTAGAATGAGTCGGAAATACAAAAGACTTAATAAGAAATATATTTGGGCTCCAAAATATATAGGAATTGATTAGTTGGTAATTTGCTTCGTATAAGGTAGTTTTTGCTCACAAATACATACCAAAAGACATGGTACCAGTTACCCTTTTATTCATATAATTTATTCTCATATGGAAGCTGGATGAGTTTGCTTACAAGAAACCCAAATTAAATTGTCCTTCTTGGTTATCAGATGTTCAGCACACAGACATTTCCTCCCATTCTGTGGTTGTCTGTTTGCTCTTTTGATTGTGTCCTTGCTTGTGCAGAAGCCTTTTAATTTGATCAGGCCCCATTTATTTATTTTTGTTGATGCTGTGATTGCTTTTCATCTCTAGGTTCTCTGTCCTGATCTCTGTTCTAATATGATATTTAGACAGGCCTATGCCCCTGTTTTTGTGCCAGTACCATGCTATTTATTTTTGGACAAAGTCTCACTTTGCTGCCCAGGCGTGGCATCAGCCTAGTTCACAGCAACCTCAAATTCCTGAGCTCAAGGGGTCCTCCCACCTTAGCCTCTCACAGTGCGGGGATTACAGCTGTGAGCTGCCGCACCCGGCCTTAAATTGTCCTTAATGTTTAGTATTCTTTTTCTCACTAGTATTCTATCCTCATTAGCTGAAAATGCAGTGTCTGTTATTTAGTAATAACCAAGCAAAGGCTATGTTTTACACCCAAAATGATACAATTAATCAAGCTCTACATGCAATGTGTTAGGAAAACATACACTATAAGCCATAACAAATACAAACGTATTCACATAATCATTACTTTTTCTAGAAAGAAACTGAATTTCAGGGAGATCAGAATCTTGCCCATGATTGCACAGTGTCACAGCTGGAAGTTGAATTCAAGTCTGTCTGCATCAAACGCTTAGGACTGTTTCTGGGCTTTCTTATTTGCCACAGTGCCTTGTAGAAAAGTTTGAAATCTGGGAACAAGACATTGAACAGGCATCTTTGGAAAGGTTTTGTTCTGTTTATTTTTGTTTTTGTTGTTTGGTTCGTTTAGTTTGATCTGGTGGCCATGGTAGAATCCAAATTTACAAAGTACTAATCTCTTATACAATAGAACACTGTTAACTTATCCATCACTTGCTGTGGCTGTCTCCACGTTCTATAACACCAAGTCCCATTACGAATTTTTAAGTCTGGATTAGCCTATATCAACTTCCTCAACTCTCAAGAAAAACATGAAGGAGAGGAGACAACAATGTCAATCAAATAAAATTGCTACTGAGTGTTTACCCTGTGCCTCTAATAACTCTATATCCAAGAATTTTTAGCTAATAATGTCTATACTATATGTAAAGGCTAGTTATGTATCATTTTTCATTGTTACTCAGCATCTCCTGGGAAGAGAGATGTGCTCCAAAAATCAAGGCAGACAATCAGTGCGGTTGTGTTACTGCAAAAGGCTTGTGCAATAAAACCATCATGCCAAGGTAGTAAGTATATCTGAATACACAGCCAGGAAACAAAGCAGAGGAAAGAACATGGATCAATATTCACCATCTCTAACTCGGGAGCTGTCAAAAACTACTTTCCTGGTTCGCACCTCCAAAAATTCTAATTAGTTATATCAATCATGGTCCCAGCAATGATCAAAAGAAGTGATGGGAAGAGTATAGAGAGAAAATATTTTTTTAAAAAGCAAGTTAATGCAAAAAAAAAAAAAAATGATGAGCATAATATCACAATTTTAAATCAAGTGTTACACAGAACCTTAATGGAACTTGAGGCAAGAGGGAAAATTACTAATTGTGATCCTGCCTTTGTTTAAAATTATAATATTGGGCGGTGCCTGTGGCTCAAGGAGTAGGGCGCCAGCCCCATATGCTGGAGGTGGTGGGTTCAAACCCAGCCCCGGCCAAAAACCAAAAAAAATAAATAAATAAATAAATAAATAAATAAATAAATAAAATTATAATATTGTATCCATAATGAATTTTTGTATTAATTTAGATTTTTAAAGAATAGCTAATTATTACTTATCTTGATTACTGAGACATATGGTATATATTATTATCTTAAATTTTGTGCCTTAGGCCACCACCTTAGTCTCCTAACACCACCATTGTCTTTGCCACACAGAACATGTGACATCACCAAGCATGGCACCACTTACCTGCTTGATTCCAGAATTCATATCACAGTTTCCTATTCATCAATTCTATGACCAGGGATGATGTGCTTCACATATTTAAGAATTTATTTCATAAACCGAGTGTGAAAATTAAAAGAAATAAACCCTATAAGATGTTTAGTATAATGTCTGACAAAAAGTAAATTCTCACTACACATAAGTTAACACCATTACGTTGGCAGTTCTAATCACATTTTACTACTTAAAGAAGGATAATTCTTCATTTTATAATATTATAGAGTAAAATGAAATGTTTGTTTGGAATTTTAGATAGTACCAGTGGCATCAAGAAAATTCTGTGTACTCTGTTCTAACTCCAGATAGCTCTGTCCAACAATACTTTTGAAATGATGGAAATATCCTGGTCTCTATGCTGCCCAATACGGTGACCACCAGCCACATGGTCTGACATGTGGGTAGCATAACTAATGAATCAAAAATTTTAATGTTATCTCATTTTAATTGATTTAAATTGATGCAATCACTTGTGGCTAGTAGCTACTTTATTGGACACCACAGGTACAGATGCCTGAGAATATGAATTTACTTTATTTCTGCCATGAATTAAAAGGAGAATCTGTGTAAAGGCACTGACCCAAAGGCTCCTCACGAAGCAGGTGTCCACTAAAGGCTGTTTTTTCTGACCCAAACTTAACGACTAGCCCTTCTGGCAACTCCAGCTTTTGGTGATTTCCCTATGCAGACTATGTCCGAAGGCTGCAGTTTTTACAATGGGCATGAAGGATGATCAGCTGCAACCAGGGAGAAAATAACATCTAGTATGTGGTGTTTATTTTAAATATAAATATAGGGAGGAAAGTAAGCATCTTAATATTTAATAAACAAGCTTTTACATCAGAAAAGTGTTTATATCTGAAAATAATCCCTGCAAAGAATAAAAACTCCACAAGACACAGGTGCTCTGCCAGGGCTCCCGGGGCCGATCTCTGGGTTACAGCATCTCCTAGTTTACATTTATGGACTGTTGCCATCTGGCCAATCATAGTAAAAGATAAAGGTTTTAAAATAATAAAATCTTTGCAATAGTATGTAACAAAAATAGAATTAATTGTAAAGTGTTTCTACCCACAGAACAGGCTTGGCTATCTTTTGTCAATAGAATGAAATGACTTGCTGACTCTAAGGGTAAATTGTGTGTTTTTATTTTATGAAAGACAATTGTTCCAAATTCACTGATCTTTTTTTTCCTTGTATGAGAAGTGGCTGTGGGTTCTACCTTTCAGATCTTAAAATTTAAATAAATAAACTCCTGTATTTCATCCCTTCAAAGTAGAAGTGATGTTTCCACAATAAGTAAGAAAATCATTGCGTTTTGAAAGATATTCTTGCTGTGAAGAGAGTATTTGGAAGACAGACAGATGCTTAGAATTGCTTCTGTCCTGATGGGGTGTTGCTGCCAAAATTTCTATTCGTCAACCATAAAAATGGTCGTATCCATGGACTCCAAAACCTCCGAAACATAAATTTTTAAGCTTCCTAAAATTTTCACAAATGACATTTCGAAGAGTTTTGAATCTCATTTAAAAATATATAAAAACGTAACATTTGCAGTTCAGTTGATAAATAATCAATTGAGGCAAGAAGAAGAAAATTTACAGACAAAATTCGATATAAACTGTGAAAAACTTAAAATTAGGCCTAACAGTCTCCATAAGTGCAGTCAGTAACATCTCATCAGCATTTGGATGTACAGATTCTTTTTCAGTTATAGAATCCCCAAAATTCTTCAAGAATTAAAAATAACAAAACCAGAATTAGACCTTTACATTGTCACTTCACAAATGTTAGATTAAAAATAAGGCCGGGCTGGGCGGTGCCTGTGGCTCAAAGGAGTAGGGTGCCGGTCCCATATGCCAGAGGTGGTGGGTTCAAACCCAGCCCCAGTCAAAAGCTGCAAAAATAAATAAATAAATAAATAAAGCCGGGTGCAGTGGCTTATGCCTGTAATCACAGTAGTCTGAGAGGCTGAGGCAGATGGATCAGCCTGAGCAACAATGAAATCCTGGCTCTACTAAAAATAGAAAAGCTAGATGGGTGTGGTTGTGGGCACCTGTAGTCCCAGCTAGTCAGGAGGCTGAGGTAAGAGGATCGCTATAGCCCAGGAGTTCGAGGTTGCTGTGAGTAATGATGCCATGGCATTCTACCCAGGGTGACAGAGTGAGACTCTGTCTTAAAAAGAAAAAAAAAAAAAAAAGAGATTGAAAATAAATAAGGCACTTCGATCATATAATTGTTTTAAAAATCATACAATTCATATGTATTAATAATACTTTAACAAGAGTAAAAAAGATTTTATACCTGTAATAACATTTTACTTCATTCTTTTAATCTCTTTGTATGTATCATATAATATTTATATATATATATATTTTTTTTTAATTGAATGGCAACTATGTACATTAATGCACTTCTGGGGTACAGTGTGGGGTTTTCACATGCAATCCAAAATACTTCCATCAAACTGATCAACACAGCCTTCATGTCATTCTCTCAGTTATTGTTTTAAAACGTTCTCATTCTACTCTTAGA
>CAUYQV010132822.1:0-30523 GCA_963574575.1 Galagoides demidoff
TCTATGAAATCAGTAGCTGTGGCTGTCTGGTGATTAGCCACCCAGCAGCTCATCTGAGAATTTATTCATACTTAATCTTTTAACGTTTCCCTCTATAAGATATAGAAAAAACATGTTTGCTTTTCAAATGCCAAGGATAAAATTTTCTAGGCTCCTATATGGGTACATGGCAAAGCAAGCTTCTAGAAGATTCTGTTGAACAGAAATAGTTCTTTGAAAGACCACTGCATGAAAAACCTGTTCGATAGTCCTTTTTCTTTAAGAAGTAACAGCTCTTGCCAGCATATAAGATAAATATATGTGCCTTTTAGACCTTGGGAAAAAATAGACTCTATTTATCCTAGTTCTGTTCTTCTCGCCCATCAGAAAGACCCATCCATCTCCGCAATCAATAGCAACCCCCCAAAATCTGCTCTGGCTCAGTAGGAAGAGGGGAAAAAAATCTTTAATGGAAACCAACACTGCAGCTCAGTTCCTGAATATATTTGCAGGAAAAAAATTCCACAGTTTGAACTAAATGTGTACTCTACTTCTCTTGAACTGGCAGAAAGAATTCCTGCTTATTATATCAAGATTCATATCCGATTTTCAAAATACATCCTACTCCAGGATCCCCTGGCCTTGTGAGAAAGGAGAGATAAGATATTTATCTCAAGTCTTGCCATCACCAGATGAGCCAATGTCGCCACTATAAACTCTGCCTTCCTCCCCTGGGCATTCCAATCACCTTCACCCGGAAGAACAGAAACAGGTGTCAGTTCACCTGGAACCTGACGGGAGGAGCCTGGGGTTTCCCGGCAACGCCATCCCACCAGAGGCCAGGGGACCACCTGCTCTAGCTGGTATTGGCTATACGCTTGGCAGGCTAGTGAAAGCTCAAGCTGCATTGATCTTGCAACTTCTGGAAAGAGGAGGCCTTCCTTCTCCTTGGCCTCAATTGCTCATCCTTCAATATCAGTCAGATGTACATTGGAGCTTTGGAATCATAAAATATTTATTAACCTCCAGCTTTTAATGTTCATGACTAAAGAGCCAAATTAATATTTTTTGAGTGTTGGTTAAAAAGAAACTTAGAACTTTCTCCAAAGGGAGCGTATTCAAGGCCAAATAAGGAGCTGGGGTGCTTTTACCAGACATCAGAATAACTACCTGCAAAGCGCCGTTGCTTATTTGAGTCATGACACTTTGAGAAATAAAACTATTGAGATGTACTATATATTTTTGTTGATTTTTCCTCCCAGAGCTGAAGGCAGTTGATCTGGTTTGTGTGGAAAGGTACACATTAAAATAGAAAGCCAGACCCCAGGGAGAGATTCACACAAACAGCAACTCTGGTCTCAACCCCAGAGACACAAAGCAGAGGGGACCAGGGAACTGGCTGATGGAAATCTGGGGAGTGACATCACCTGCTCCATTATCTTAAGAGGTTGAGATAGAACATTTGCTGCCTTGGAATGTGCCAGTGTGAGCCCAGGGAGTCTCCCATCGCCTGGAGCCACTCAGCAGAGACTCTAAGCAAATACCCTGCTCGGCCTCCTGCAACAGCTCTCAGCCATCCTGGAGGCTGCTGGCTGAGTGCCTGCTGGGGGCTGTTATTTCAGTAGCTTCTGGAAAGATACTATCAGGTTTGATCCACACCCACGAACACTACGTGGCAGTATCGCAGCTTCCTCGTACACAGGAGAAAGTGCAGTTCACATAGGTCGAAACCTGCCTGAGTTCGAGCAGTGAGGCTGTGGAAGGGCCTAAACTCAAATGCCAATGTGTGGCAGTGCTGACGCCTTTGCCACCCCAGGACACTGGTGGTTGCTGGGCTGGTAAATCTCGTGGACGAGAAGGAATCATGGGCCTGTCTTATTCCCTCTTTGGATTTAACAGTCTGTCCTACCTCTGTTTATCTTCCATCTATCTCATTGTGCTTTCTGTACTTTTTGAGGCATAAAGGTCTCTAATGAGAATCCGCAGTCCCGCACCTGTACACACAGACCCTCTGGAACCCGTGGGAGATGGTTTCAGGTAGAATCACAGGGCATGACCTGGGGACTTACAGAAAATGATCCTGAGCTGACCGTGCTACAGATAAGAGAGGTTCTCAGAGAGGAAGCCACTTGCCCTCAACCCAGGTACCCAGAGAATTATTTCTCTGCCTGTCTTGTATGAGGTTAGAGCAGGCACACCTGGGGGGAGAGGACCAACGTTTTTGCTGCAGGAGCTGCCTCCAGCCGCACAGGGGCAGATACTATCTGAGGTTCAGCCTTTCAAGTTGGTTTTCACCTTTGTGTTACTGCATCTCAAACATCCCACTGGATTTTGTTCTATTGAAAATCGTCAATGTGGGTTCGCATATTTCAATGCATAGATGTTTGCTGAACATCAACACAAACACTTCACAGTATTAGAGGTCTGTATGTACTGGTGTGGGACTGTGAGTGCTTGTTAGAGACCTTCACGTCTCAAATACTCAGAAAGCACAGTGAGGCCGACGCTGACCCACAACACCCAACCACTGTCAGCTGGGGCCAGATGACGGGGCAGCAGAAGGGTCTTCCTTCCACTTCTGAATTCATTAGCCAAGTTTCCTGAGTAGAAAGTTGCAGCATCAGACTTAGCCCAAATTACAGATTTCTATTTATCTGTCTCCCCTCTTTACTAGACTGTAGACCCATTTAAGAGAAGGACTGTGTCTTATTAATGTTCATGTTCTTATTGGATTAGACCTCAGTGCAAGCTTGTATTTGGGAGGAAGTGTTATTTTCACACAGTTCATCCCCTTGAAACTAGAGTTCACTGCTCTTAAGAACAAGAACATCCCATCAGGGCATCAAAGATCAGCTGGCCCCCGAGTGCTTCTCCAACCCCGAGTACGTTCAAAGCCTTTAGCTTGAAACATCACTCTGGAGATTAGAGTCCTTTGTATCTGTCACTCCAACACCCTCCACGCATCATCTTTTGAAGAGACCAGAACAGTCAGAAGGTGCCCACGCCACGGCACAGCCTGCGCTGAGGCCGCTGAGACCTTCAGAGGGTGGAATTGTTCTCAATTCTGAATGCCCATCAGAACGACCCGGGAAGCTTCGGGGACTGTGCGCTGGCATCTGGGACTTCACTCCTTGTGACTTTGACTTAACTGGAGGGGGTTAGAGTCCAGGCACAAAAACTAAAGTGCAAAAGAAAAAAGTGTTCTGGGAAATGGTAACACAGCCTGGGGAGAATCACGCCCGTCTGCCGGCACTGTCCTCCCCGACTTCATAGCTGAGAAAACTGAAGTTTAGGAGGTAACGTATGCACTTTGGACAAAACCACGAGGGAGATGGGGTTAAACCAGGGTCTCCTGCTTGCGCTCACTGTGGGGTTAAATCACACTGCTTTCCGTGAGTGTGGCTAAGCTTAGACGTTCCAACTCATGCTGCTTTGTGTCACTGCAAGCAACGCCATGGCACACAGGGAAGCCCTCCCTTGCCTCCTTGTCAGTTAGAACCAGATCTTCCAGGATGTTCATTTCTGTTTTCAAACTTTCGCCAATAACTGGACGTACAGGCTTCCTGGCATCGTCCAACGCTCACCTGTCTACTGCGCACGCAGTCCGAGCAGCAAACGCTCAGACGGTGATTCCAAAACTCCTTTGCTCCCAACAACTGCGGGCAGAATGGTCTTGCGTCTGCTAGAACAACCTCACTCTTACTCTCACTTGCTACCAAGAAAAATATGTCAATAAATTATATTAATACTAACATTATCGGAAGACTGTCCCTGTTTTTAATGAGAACAAATCAGTGGTGTGATAAACTTTCATCTCATACCAGTCCCCAAAGTCCAGCTCTTGAAACTCTACGCTGGTCATGATGAAAGGAACCCTAGCTGGGGTCATCGCCGAGGGGTCCCCTGCCCAGCCTGGCCACTCGGAATGTCTTCCCCAGCCAGAGTCCCGCGTGGAGGGAGAAGCACTCAGCAGAGAAGGCTCCGAGCAGAGACAGCCCCGAGTGGAGAAAGGCAGGAGAGGGTCTGGCCATTTGAATGTGACGTGCCTGGCCACACTCCATTAAGAGGCTTTTAAATCCTCACTTTGAAACTGTTTTCTCATCTACTTCTAATTTTTTAAAAATTGTATTATAGCCTGGAGTTATTGGCATAAATCTGCCATTAAAAAGGGAATGAATAATTTAGAATTGAGACAACAGAGTAATTACAGTGCCCATTTAAATTTCCTAAATAATTAAGAAATTCCTCAGATTATTTAGAACTTGCTTCATCATCCGGACTGTGCTGTTAGCTGGTGACATCTTGGGTGTCTTTGTGTTTGCATCTGAGCCCTCTGACGGGGCCCTCAAAGCTTTGGGGTGATATAAGCAACACATTTTCGGATCATTTGGAGATGTTAGTGGCCAAAATGAGGTTCAGTCTATAAAAGAGAAACTACTTGATAGACAAACTAGTCCATCATTCTTCACCAGATTTACAAGTGACTTCCATCCTTTACACCTGTTGTCACCAGGGAAGACGACCTTCGGGTCCAGAGCCAGACTAGGGTAAACTCCAACAGGACCCTGTAAGGGTCCTCTAACAACTCAAAATTCAGCCAGACTTTCCCAGTCTTATCTAGAGAGACATTTGGGGAATTTAGAGTAGTCTATTTTCCCGGCTGCTCATATTAAATCCCAAAGCCGGGAGGAGGCCCTCACTTCACAGACAGGAAATGAAGCTGCTCCCCCTGACGGAGCCTCTGATCCGGAGCCCACACATGGCTGTTGTCGGCCCCCCCAGAGCTGGACGAGCTGCACACAGAGCGTCTGTACAGCGTCAGCATTGAAATGTTTTAATATTTTCTCGTTCACTCAGAAGAGACACCCATTTATAGCCTATACACAGGCTTGATTTGGGAAGAGACTGTTCTCATTCTACCCAGCTGAACTTAGACTGTTACTTAAGAAGTAATTACAAAATTTCTAGCACAGACATTTTATTTCATCATTAAAAATTTAAATAAATAGATATTGTGACTCAGTAAGTCATTGGCAAAGCACATTTGTAAGCCCAGGCCTTTTCTGAAATGGCTTAAGAGCATCAGAGGGAAGCGAAGCAGTTTGCTCCTGCCAGAACGGTTTCAGATGCTACGACTGCTTGTTACTGACTCATCGAATAAAGCGATTCTTACCGAGCGCGGTGCCTGTCCCAGCACTCAGGAGAGATTCAGAGAGTCACGTTGCACCAGAGCAATGTGCAGAAGTGCTGCCTTTCTATGCCAGCTCTGCATCGCGTGCTTACGGGGTCACTGACAATCGGTTCCAGTTGCCCATCCCTCCCTAGACTCTAAAAACTCGAGGAATTAGACCCTGGCACACACACACACTAGGGATGTTCCGCATCTCCCCCAATCCCAAGGAGATTCGGCAGAGAAGTCTTTACTTGTTGCTCTGAATCCAGCTTCTGGCAACAAAAATAAACAATGATTTCCAAAGGTGCTTCATCATTTTGTGAGGAGGGGTCAAACTGGAACTGCGGACGCGTCTGGTGGGAGGCCAGGATTCTGGCAACCCTGTGCATCCCACGTCTGAATGGTCTGCGACTACAGCTGTCTTAGGACTGGGTAGGGTTTTGCTAGAGCAATACGAAGACTGAGATTCTCCCAGCTCTCTCTTTCTGATCAGATGGGGCTTCTGATAGCGACTTCGTAGTCTTGAAGAAAACACACACGCACTTTACTGCGACGGTTCCGTGTGCTAGCCAGCACATTCAACACTCAAATATATTCCCCGAGCCTAAGGTCTGAACCTGCTGCCTGATACACCAGCAGCAATACGTATACTTAACCATTATGTGCTGAACTGCCTTCACCAGAAAACTTTTGCTCTGAGTAAATATCCAATGCTGAACTGGCTGCTGGTAAGTTAAAACCAAATTCTCAACCTCTGTGAAGGCATCAAATACACACAGCCTTATCTTCCATTTGGAATTTTGTAAGTACCTCACAGCACATCTCAGACTGCAAGGTAGCTAGTATTTTTTCCCCCAGAAATTAAACTTTTTTTCTTTTTTCCCCATCAGTTGGTTTCTGTCCTTTTACTCACCCTCCAAAACCGTTTCAATCTGCTCTCTCTGCGCAGTTTGGAAGCGTTCATTCCTGCAGGTCGCAGGTCCAGGTGA
The DNA here is from genome assembly GCA_963574575.1 of Galagoides demidoff. NCBI lineage: Eukaryota > Metazoa > Chordata > Mammalia > Primates > Galagidae > Galagoides > Galagoides demidoff. The sequence goes on from CAUYQV010132822.1 coordinate 6,142, forward strand.
GCCCCTCTCCGACGCCAGGGCGTCTGCGCCGCGCAGGCTGGGGTGGAAGGGTCGGAAGCCCTGCGCTGCCCGGGGACTCCTGCAGCTCAGACACTCCCTGGCTTTTAACGCTGCTCACCACAGAGTTCGCTGCGCAGCTCAAAGTAACCAATAGCTGAACATGACATTGGGGCCTCTGGAGACAAAGAAGGGAGCAGAAACTCTCAGCAGCCAGCGACCCGTCTGACCTGCTCAAGAGACCAGCCTCTCAGGGTGATGGGGTGTTTCCGAATGCCTTGTATTCCTCTCCTTCCTCAGATGGGCTTTGCACTTAGACCGAAGATCATATTCTGCTCTGAGAAACACAGACGTTCATCCCAGCTCAAAATGATGACACTGACACCACGGCTGCCCCTGGACCTCAGTTGGGGCTGGGGCTGGTCCTTGCTTCTGTTTTGGGTTCTAACTGTCTGGTGTGCTGGGGCCAGGGCTCTCAGTCCAGGACTCTGGGTAAAAACTAAATGCTGACTGCTAAGTCCAGCTGCTCACAGAAATAGAGCTTTGGCCATCATCCACTTAATCTGATGCCAGGAGAATAGGCAGGTAGATACTTGGGAGCAGCCCAAAGCCGTGCTGGGGAAACTGAGGGTGAGTCTACAGATGCCTCCACAGACGGCTCCGAGTGCAGAGGGACGGAACCCAGCTCAGCACCCACTGCTGCAACTGCCCCACGTGCCTGGCAGCCCAGCTCTGTGCCAGGACATTGGTGGGTTTGGGGTATGACAGTGTGGTCCAGAAACGTGCCAACTTTGTGCTCCTGGAGTTTACACTCCAGTGTTATAGTGACCTAATTATCCACCTTCCATCCGTGAGGCTGAGACATACCTCCTTAGCACCTGACCCAGTGCTCAGCCCAGGGTGGACACCACTCGAGGTCTCGGGAAGTGTGGAAAAATGGAAGGAGGGAAGTAGAGAAGGAATCCACACCTTGATAACTGCCAAGGCATGTGTGAGGTGCTCTGGGCGTCCCCACCACCAGCCTGGGGGAATAACACCCCTGCTGGGATTCTGCCTTGACAGAGACTTATCAGGAAGGGCTGGGCACATTTAGATAACTTAGTTCACGTGTAGACCTTAGATCGGGAGCCGCATTAAGCAATTAGTTTAACCCTCCCACACCTCCTGTTTGCCATTGCAATGAACAGCGACCACAGGCCGGCAGGGAGGGAATTTCTGAGTAACATGCAGAAGCGGTGAGTGGACGCTGGACTCTGGGGCTTTCTCGTTCCAGGCTATTTTGATGCAGTGACAGTGCTGGGAAGGCGGCTCAGAGGCAGGAGTTAGACGACGGAACCAAAGGGCTTAGAAAACAGACTTAATTAAGCCAAAGGGGCAATTTGGAGGAAAGAGGAATAAAAAAAAAAAAAAGAGACTGGAGACTGGAGGGGACAAATGCAAAATGGTGACACAGTCACGAGGCACCCACACCAGGGGGTGGGGAGGGGGGAGGCCTCACGGTTGGTAACACTGGCCTTTTAGCCAATCTCATCTCCACACACGAAGAGAAACCACCAGGAAGAACAGGGTCTTTGATGTAAAGGCAGGTGCTGTAGCACTCCAAGACCCAGAGAGAGAAAACGAGAAGGGAGGCTTTGCTTCCGAGAGAACGTGGGGAGACCCGGCTGCAGGGACAGCCTGGGATGCCTTCCCCGGGGAGTGGGCTCATCCTCACCGGGCATCCACCAGCTGTGAGTTTCCTCCTTCAGGGGAAGCAGAACCTCACTGCTTGCTAGAGCAATGCCCTGGGCGTCGGAGTGCACCTGCAGACGCCCTAAAGCCTCTCTGTAATCTCTGAAGGTGAGGACACCTCCCCTGGCACAGTGCTCATCTCTCCAGTGAAAATCATCTCATGATAAGTAGTGCTGGTCACCAAACATCTTGGGGCTATTTCTTCTGAGCACATGTTCTCTTATCACTCCTGGTCACTATGGTTGGAAAGAACGGGGTGACAGTTCTGGTCAGGAAGCCACATGTATTCAGCACCATCACCTTGCACGGCTGACACCATGCCCCACTCCAGAGCCCTCTTTCTCTCTGGCAGGGTGACCCCATGAGGAGGTGTAGAGCTGATGTCCCTACAGGCCACAAGCAAGAGTGGGAATAAATCTTCTTAAAGCCTCAGCAACCTTGGAGATGTTTGTTACCTACACTATCCTGTGGTTACAACTTATAAAGTTACTTTCTTAATTTGTCAACTCCCTAAGCAATCAATAATTAGACCCAAATTAATTTTTAAAGCCTTCAATGTATAATGGTGGTTTGCAATTCCTCCTCTTACACCCAGGCTGATCACACTTCTGCCGCCCAGACTGTCAGCCATGTGGCTGTGTCCTCAAGATGATCGAGAGATGCATTTTCATGAACTCGCCACACCTCGAATGTTTATAAGATTGAAAAGATACAATTTAAGTCCATATAAAGAGTCAAGGATCCAAATGAGTTATTTATACAATAATATTATACCACTTTATATATTAAAAATATAAAATAAGCTATACACTGACAGCCATTGGTATAAATGCCCAGTTAAGGTATGGTGGGCTCAGCTCCTCCTTGGCTGGTGAGGAGGACAAGGGACCTTGGATCTTTATTCAAGGCCAGGATTGATAAGCTATCTCTATATGCACCATTCAAACTGCAGAGAGTGGTGTCCCACAAAACTGGCAAAGCACTGGGGCATTTCTGACTCCAGAGTGAGCTCTTGCAAGGAGGCATAGCAGTGGTGGGGTGGGGTGGGGTGGGGAGGCTTCTTCCTGAAAGGCATTTTGCTGGAGTGGAAAACCAAGATAAAGAAATGTAGGTACTCTTGGGAGCTTAAAGCTTTACTGGAATTCAGAACCAAAAGTTTTCATGGGGTGTGCTCTGGTCTTTGGGAGTCTCAATGCGTCCGATCTGTGTATAGGCCAATGATCTAGTCACTGTGGGAGCAGAGCAGGTCAATACCCACAAGGCTCTGCAGCTTCCCACTCCAGAGAAATCCCAAGTTAAGTATCACAGAGGTGGTGCTGGCAAAACCATTCCAAGCCCGGAGACTTGAACTGGCAGGGATTCTAGTACACTTCCCCTTTAAAGAGTTTTGTAACTAAGACCTGTGGGCTAAAGACAGGAGAAGCCAATTAATATTTAATTGATGGCTGATAAAAATAACGTGAGCTTGAATTTATATGGTTTTGGAAAGGTAGGCATGGTGGATCTGTTACCCTGGAAACAAATCACAGAGAAACCTAGCATCGGAGAAAACTTACAATCATTGAAAATAGGGGTAAGAAAATGTAGGTTTCAGACACTTCTTCATTACGCAAGCTTTTTATTAAACAGGAAAGATTCTGTTGTTCTTGTGACATTTTTTCCTAGTCATTGTGATTAAAAAATGGGATGTTCGTGGGTCTGTTTTGAGAAAGGGGAAAGCTTTTGAAATCTTAGGAATAGTAATATATAGTCACATATTTTGCAATTAGTCATATTTTTAATATATCCTGTACTTCCTTATATTTCTTTACCAAAAAAAGCTTTCTTCAACATTTTAAACCAAAATTCTCATATGAGATTCCTAATCTTTTCAGAGGCTGTTGGTAAATCAAGAATTATAACGTCATTTTTTTTTAGCTTACGTTGTTTTAAAATAATATTAATGGTTTATTGATCTTTAAATAAATAAAAGAAGCTGTTGTCACTGAATTCTGAGTTTCCTTGCAATGGTATGAAGGGCTCATGCTCAAAGTGACCCCACAGCAGAGTGAAACGCCATGCTCAGGAGGTGATAGTAACACCACAAATAGGGTTTCATACTTTGAAACGATGGAATTGACATTACATCAGGCCCACAGCAGATCAGTGATTCCCAGGGTGGGGGAGGCCACAAGCCTGAAACAACCTTGAGGTTTCGGTTGAGGGAGAAGGAAATGACCATCGTCAGGTGCCAACTTGGAGGCCTAGGGCCAGGGAGCTCACACTTAATATCTGTGTTTTGGGGGGCAACAGTCACGAAATAACATGTCGGGATAAGGGCTGAATTCTGGCTTATTAAGAAGTCATCCTTAGAATATCAACATCCAGCCCAATAGCTGCTAATGTAAAAAATAAAAATTCTTACTTTCTAATCAGACTCCAGTAGCCACTTAAACACTCTCTACTCTCTTCCCCTTGACCTTTATAGAAAACACTAACATCTCAGGCCCTCGTTTTGTCCTATCTTTGTTCTGTATATAACCTACAAATTCAGGTGTGCAAGAAATACCACATTTCATACCTTCTTTAAAGGAACCAGAATTTGAATCTAGATTCTCACAGGACAGCAGGAAACTAAGTCTTCACCTTGGAGGAGGCCGCTCCTCCTGACCTGTGTAACGTCCTGTGGTCTATGCAGAGCCTCAGCTCAGGGGTGGAGGGGTCCGCTGACCTGCCATGGCTGCAGGAATTATTCTAGCCTGTGCCACTCCCACAGGCGTGTCAGCCTGGTGCTTTAGCACCAGCCCAGGAACTGTATGGAGGAGTTGGGGGCCGGGAAGCTAGGACCAAAGCCTGCAAGAGACTGGGGTCCAGCCAGCCCTGGGGGGCTTGGCACATGCCTGGGCTCTCTCTGGAGACTGTGTAAATCCTTGCTGGCGGTGAACAATCTAACTCTCTTCTCTTCCTAAGCAGAGGCTGATTTTCCTCCTGTGGCTTCTAAAGGTGCCCCCAACTTCCCCCTCCTGATCTGAAGTCCTGAGCAGAGACCTTTCTAAACCGTAAAATCTCCTGCATAAACAGCAGTTCTATGTTGCAGGAGGAAACCACAGTTGGTGCCTTCCTGCCCACAGACGCCTGTGTCTGGAGCTCCGTGCTCAGCGGAGGGCCGTCTCTCTGCATGGCTGTGTTGCAGAGCACGGGAAAACTGGGGTTTCTCAGGATTTTCCCTTTGCAAGAAGCCATCACCCATTAGAACTAAGAAGTGATTGCTTAGGGTGGGTAGAGAAAGCCCATTTATTGCACTTTCTGCCTTCCTGTGGTTTCGGCTTTGTGGTCAGAGACTCAAGATAGGGGCAAAAGAAAAAAAAAAAAGATGGCCAGCACGAAAGCTCTTGTGGTCCTCGAGGCCACGGCTATTTCAGTGTTGCTGGGCCCTGACTTCTCTGCTGAGCGCGTGGCGGATGCTGGGCCCTGCAGTAAGAGCAGGATGTTGTCTACACGGAGGTTTTATCTTCAAATTAGCAATGACCTTTTGTTCTTCAAAGTTCATTGAACAAGAGTGGGTAAATTCCACCTTCTGTGGGAATTACATATCATCAAGACTTAAAACTTACTCTTTGGATCTGGACCCAGGCTTTGTTTGCACCAAGTGCTGTCCAAGGTACCCTGGTTGGTGAAAGGGAGCGAAACTGCTTAGTGACGAGAGGGTGAGGCCAGGACTCCGGCCACACTGTTCCTGCCTGAGCTCTGACAATGAGTATTACAGTGTGCTCACCTTACCTCTTGAATCCTCATTCTTCTCCCCCATCAAATGGCAAAAATACCAATGCTGTCTGTGGGTTACACCCTGCCCTGCCGCTCGCTTCATAGGACGCTGTGCGTCACTGCCACATCACAACACCCGACTGCTGCTCTGCCCTGCCCAGGGACCATCGTCACTGCCCTGCCTGGGCCCTGCCCAGGGACCATCACCATTGCTGTCCTTGCCGGCATCTCAGATAAGCTGGATCAGCAGAGGGCTCTTCCCTTCAGTTCTCTTTAAGTTTTCATATCAAAGATGAGTCTTTAAAAAAGTGTGTAAAGGAACAAATACTCATTTTCCTGGGTAGGGTCACATATTACACTGGATCCAAACCATGCTTCCCTAGTGCCAGGGGCCTGGGTCAGGGGCCTTAGGCCTATTACCAAATAGCCAACAGCTTGGACACTGAGGACAGCCGCCTGCCACCCGTGGCTCTCCCCAGGGTCCTTTCTTCTTTATTATTTTATTACAGCTTCCATTTCTTAAATTACAAATGCAATTTTACTTTTATCTCTTTCTGTAAGTTACACGACACAGTCGCTCTGCTTTTCTTCCTTTAACCTTCCTTTCTGACACACCTCGTGGGTGACACTCCCTCCGAAGGGGTCTCTGTACTACACTCTGTGTTACTCTATCAAAACCACCTGGTCCCACCCATCTGCACCCAGCCACCGTCCCGTCTTCCACCAACCTATCTCCCCGAGAAGTGCCACAGGGTAGAAAGTGATTTCTGTGGACTTATCTCACAGGTCTTAGAGGGAAGGACATGAGTGTCTGAAGTCCAGGCACGCCCTGTCTCCACGCGCTCCCAGGACAGCCCTCAGGTAAGGCAGACCAGGACGGCACACCTGAGAGAGATGGCAGGACCCCCACTGCATTTGGAGAGTCCCTGACAGAGGTTTGAGAGCTGCAGGATCAGATTATAACAGGAGACTCAAATACGTCCAGATACACAGACACACACACTGAACCAAGCTTCCCTAAACACAGTCTTGTCCTTCCACCCGTAAGGCATTCTGACAACATTATCTCATACTTTTTCAATTTTTATTTTTTAGAGACGGGGACTCACTCTGTTGCCCAGGCTGGAGGGCAGGGGCATCATCACAGCTCACACAATCTCAGCTCACTGCAGCCTCACACTCCTGGGTTCAAGTGATCCTCCTGCCTCAGCCTCCAGAGTAACTGAGACGTCAGGCATGCACCACTACGCCCAGCTAATTGGTATTCTTTTTAAAATTTTTTGTGTTGGGTCTCAAAGTCCTGGCCTCAAGTCACCCTCCTCGGCCTCCCAAAGCACCGCACCCTGCTCAGTGCGGTTTTGACAAAGATGACCTGAGGACGCTGATTCCCTGCCTTCCTAGGTCTGCAGCAGCTGCCCAGGAGACACGGGAGGGCGGCAGCAGCTCTCAGATGCTGGTGTGCGGGGACCTGCATGGGTGCTCCTCAAAATCACACCCTCTACCTGTGTGCGCAGAGATGCTGATCCGGGACACACGATGCCATCGCAGGATTTTGACTTTTAACCAGAATGCAACTGGTCTCCAGGTAGTCCTTTGCTCCCAGCACCTGGTCAGAGCCGGCACGTTACTTGGTTCACCGGTCAGGGCGTGTTTCTAAGAGGGAATCTTGTGCCATTTTTCTGAAAGGTCCATTCACTTCATCCTGTTCCACAGGCACAGAATATACCTCAGCCAGGGACCTACACAGGGATAGTGCCTGACATCATGCGGCCGAGGTGAAAAGCTGTGGTGAGATCAACAAAAACCCGCCCTCCTAGAGAAAACGTCCCCATGCTAAGCTCTAACTGCTGCCACAAATGGTGGGGTGCCGGCTTTCTGTTGCTGCTGTAACAAAGGCCACAAGCCAGCAGTCTCTGAAGACATCACCTGTCTCTCATTGGACAGTTCTGTGACTCGGAGACCCAGTGTCCCAGCATTGGGACCACTGTACTTTTGGTTCCAGGTCAGGGGGAAGGTGTGTGATCCTGCTGGTCAGGCTTCATTTCTGCCCAAAGGCTCTGGGGAGATCCCATGTCCAACCTTGCTCTCAGGATCCAGAACTTCTCAAGCCTTCTCCTTCCAGGCTCATATCAATGCGATGGGTCCCCCAAATAATCCAAGATTATTTCCCAACCTTAATTCCATCCGCACAGCCCACTGTCCTCATGCTGTGTACCCCATAACAGACGGGTGTGACACCATGGGGTACACATCACAGGAGCCCAAATTCTGCCACAGTGGGTCAGTGGTGTCATTTTTTCTAGGATGGGCAGTATTCAGTATTAAGAATAATTCAAGCAGAAGGCATTTTAGCTGTGAAATGACTCCATGCTATATAATAATAAAAATAAATTAATGGGGCTTTGCCCAATTGAACATCCATCCACCCGGGAATCTTTCCATAGGCAAATGAGTGACTCAAACATCCCGCACCGTGATGATTTCATCTGTCCAGAGCCAGCAATAATCCTCCAAAATGTTCTTGAATAATCATCTCCATAGTTGTTTTTGCCAAAAGGAAGCTCAGAGGTGTAGTTACGGGGACCATGCATGCCTTGGTCATACATGTCGATTCTCTGTCCCTCAATGCTGTCCCCTGGGCGTTCTCATGGCTCAAGGCTGTTTCTATCTAAGATGAAGCTCTCATGGTGGTCACAGCACCATCAATTTCAACCTCATTGAAGAACAGACTCTGGAAACAGTAAGGGAGAGAGGAGAGAGAAGGAAAACTACACAGGAGATGTGGGGAGGGAGGTGTGATGTGATGCCCGGAGGGAAGGAGGAGCGGAGGGGGCAGCGGGGAGAACGGAGGGGAGACAGGAGTTGGGAGGCAGGAAACAGTCTGTCCTCATTACAGGGATCTGCCCTGTTGTCAGTGAAATATACAAAACTAAGTTGTTTCACCTTGGAGATATTGATTTGTCTGCAAAAAGCCAGGCTTGCAATAACGAAGAAATGGCAGTAACAAGAAAATCCCAAACACAACATTTCTAGGCAGGTCTGTGTGAGGAGGCAGGGCCTCGGGGGTCTGGTTTTGTGGGTGGAGAGAGGCTGCTCTGTGGCATGTGGACGTGGACACCCCCAGGCCTGATGTCCAGCGGGGGTGTGTCCCTGCCCGGGCTCTGCTCACAGCCCTGCGAGGCGTCTCCCTCTGCTGCACTGCACACGTGAGCTTGGGGAAGGCAGGAAGGTCTATGTTAGGTTGTTTTTTTTTTTAAACACAATAAAAATAAAATGTAAATGAATCCCTTTTCTACTTCTGCCCAGCCATGTGAGGTTTGTATGTTTACTATTTTTATTTTCTATTGGGGAAGCAAAACTTCAAGAAAGTAAGAAAACTTGTCGCAAGTCACGTAGCGTTTTGGTGATAGTGAAACTGGCCTTGAACCCAGGTAGCGTGACTCACATCCCCTGGTCGTGACCCTTTGACTCTTTTCTCATCAAAGGAAATTCTGAATAGAAAAGGAAAACAACTTCCTATGTTTTAATAGTCTAGACCAGAAGGACGGTGGAGAGGCACAGAGGGAGGAGCGGGCACCTCGACCCCACGTCTAGGTGGACAGAGGGCAGACAGCACTGTCCGAAAGGCTCTACACTGGGGGTTCCAGGACGGAGCCTGGCTCGGGACGCACGGGACACCTGTTAACAGGAAACACAGTGACAGAGCTTTGCTACCTGGAAGCCCCCGGCTGTGCCCCAAGGCCCTAAGTGTCTACTTACTGGGGGGAAGTCATGAAGATTCTGAGAAATTCAGACTCGCTCCACCTCGGGGGTCATTCCTTGGCCGGCCTGGAGGGTGGGTTACGCCTGTGTTCACCACAACATGAATTCTGCTTCTGGCCCCTTCAGTAATGCAGAGCCAACAACCGAACTGAGAGAAGTCGGTTACTGGTCAGGGATGGGAATGCGACAGGGAGAGCAGAGAGAAGGCAGTGAGACGAAGGAAAAACAAAATACAGTGTCAGCTTCACTTCCTGGCCTGCTCAGCGGCCCAGGCCCCATGGGAGGAGCCGGCCTCCACCGAGCTGTGCCCTTTATTTCACTTCTTAGCAAACATCTGCAAAGTCCCGTCCGTGCATCTCATTTAGAATTTTCCTAACCTGTTCTTCCAGTCTCCATTCCTTAAAGCAAATTATGACTTTCATTCCACCCATGCTGACACAGTCAGAAACCGTATTTGTTATACAAACTCTGGTAATGTTACCGTCACTGGGATAAATTCACCAAGACTTACATGAGGCCGAGAGACAAACTGCATTTGCCAAAATTCCTCTGAAAGAAATCAGTTAGGAATTGAGATTTATTCTGACACAACCTACACGGAAACTAATTCCTAACATTTTTTATAAATGCAAAAATAGTCTATATACTTTGCTACAGACTCTAACATTGTGGATTTGCAACAAAGTAGATTTCCTGATAAGGACACGTTTGTAAATAGTGCTTTCTGCTGCTGTAGCTTCCAAGCGCAGTGGTCTCAGCACTGTGAAAGAGCCAAGCACATTTGACTTTGCTAATGTCCTAAGCAGCCAAGTCTTATCAATAAATTGTCATGGATAGGATCCCTCCCAGGCCTGAGGTCAAAGGCCACCTCTGACCCCTGTGATGAGCTCCAGGCACAGTTGGGAGAGGTAATGACAACTGTCTTCAGGTGGAGGCCATAATAGCCTAACGGAAGAGCTGGTTTGGAGAAGCAAGGGACAGTTTAAATCATCACATCCAAGGTGTGGACAGAGAGGACAATTAGGATTAGCAGTTAAGAGTGACATTTAGAGAGGAATTTTGGGACACTGAACCTGGAAAGATCCTCTGGGCAACAGTCCATATGGGGTACCAGCCAGGCCCTTGGATGGAGCTACACAGAATGCTGGGTTAGTTGGGCAACAGGTGGTTTGAGCAGAGCCTCCTGACAACAGCTGTCCAGTGAGTGCATCAGTGGGCACCCTCTGACATGGTGGGAATGTGGGGCCCGGGTGTGCCAGGGAGGCCAGTCTTGGTGTACGACCTCCTCCTGAGCCCAGATCAGAGTGTTGGCTCTGATTGTCAGGTAGGAGCCATGGCAGGGAACCCAGACGCCACACAGAGCCTTCACAGTGTCGGTGATGATGGTTAACAGTGCTGGTGACATTCAGGAAGCATCACCTGTGTTTTAGGCACTGTTCTCACGTATTAATCTGTTTGACTCACTGGAGCACCCTGTACATAAGATACCATCATCCTCATTTTTAAATGAAGCAAATTGAGACATATAGAAAGGGATCTTTCTCAAGTCCCAGAGCTCGTAGGTCTGGTGCTGGGACTAGAGCCCATATGCCCCGGGTCAGGCTAAGGAGAGCCTTGGTCCTGTCTTTGTAGATGTGGAGGCCGGGATACCTGCTTGGTTCTGACCAGCTCCCTCTGAGCCCCCTATCTGGTGATGGGTCCTGACCTACCCTCCGCCTCAGGGGACCCAATGACTTAGGAATGTCTGAATTCCTCACCCACCTGCCCCAGGATTGCTCCAAGGGGGGTGTTCAGAGCCTAGGCCAGGACGACCAGATGCTGTCCACGACTCTTCAGATGGGAACTGGAAGACAGAGCCTTCTTTTCTCTTTGCTCAGAGACCTGAGGAAGTGACTCTGGGACAGAGAGTGACCATCTCTCATTCCCTAGCAGAGGGGGGAAGGGGTCTGAGGGGCCCTAGTTCCTGCTCCCTGCAGACCAGCCTCACCCTCACCTGCTCTGTGGCTTTGCCCATTTCTGGCTAAGGTTAGTTCAAGGCGTGTCTTACATTAGCTGCCGACATAGCTGATTCTCTCACCTCTCCAACCATTAATTTCCTCATCTAAAAATGGGGTGATAACATTTATTGCACATGGAACTGGTGAGATTGTAACAGAAATGCTTGTAGCAAGCTTAGCACAGGCCCTGGTTCACAGAGAGAGCTCAGTGAAGGCTGGCGGTCACTAGAGTCCTCACCATCTGAGAAATGCAGTGCTGTCCCTCTGACATGTCACTGCTAACCCCTGTGAGCCGAGCAGTCCTGATGTTCAAGGAATACTGGTCAGGTCAGATCCAATGGTTAAGAGACTCAAGACCTCACTGAGGCCCATGTCAGCCTCTTAGCTGGAAGGTCCCAGCCTCAGCCTTGGCCCTGAGACCTGTGTTTGCTGGTAGAATCAGCCTTGGTCACCATCACTGCCTTGGCCCATGTTTTCAGAGATCATAATGGGACTTCCCCTCCTCAGAGGACAAGTAGTACTCTGTGGCGAGAACAGTGGCCCAGAGCTGGGTGCAGTGTCCCTCCTCTGCCTCCCTGCCATCTGCACTCTCCAGGCCTCGTGGATGTGTCCGTGCATCGGCCTCTCTGCACCGTGGACCAGTCCATGCCCAGCTGGATAAAACAGCTCATTTACTTCATCGATCCTGTGGCTCTTCCTGGAGCAGAAATAACAAGGTCTTCTGGGCTCTTCTCTCTGCTGTCGGGTTCTCAGGTGCCCACGCTGTTTTTCTGTTGATTAGAGGACGCTCTAATCACGGCACCACTGTCCCTGTCTTCGAGGCTGGTCTCCCTGGCGTTATCTTCGGCCGCCATCTGTCTCTAGTGTCGGCCTCTGCTCAAGTCTAATAGAAAGGAACAGATCTGCTCGCTGATAAAGGCTCCAAATGAGACTGGATGGGGGCCCAGAAAGCAGCGTCAGGAGTAAAGTTGCCTGACAGGCGCGAGACGGACCCGTCTGTCCTGGGCAGGGCGGAGGAGTGTTTGTGTGGAGTGGACTCTGGGCCTGCAGTGCAGTGCGGGGGCAGCAAGGGGCTGCTCAGGCCCTGGTGGTCAAGGGCCGCACTCCTCTGACACCGAGCCGTACACTTAATTCCAGCTGGGTCTCAGTTTACTCTTCTGAAAACAAGGAGGGTAATAACTATCTTGCAGACAATTTTGTAAGGATTCAAAAAACTTTGTGTTGATCGGCTTACAGGATTTAGCAATATTATGAAGTCAATAAATCCACTGAGAATCAACTAAAATGAACAATGTCACTCAATCAACCAAAAACTTTAGATTCTTCTTGCCAGTCCACACACAGCTAATGTTGTAAGGCCTGAGGATGAGGCTTAACCTGCCTCTGAGAATGGCTGCCAGGCCCTGCGTGGGTCCCAGCCCCCAGAGGCCTGCGTTTACTGGGAAACAGTGGATTCCAACCAAAGCAGAGAGCTGTCCCAGGAAGCCCCAAGCTTTAGTAGCTGGGGAGGCTGTCCCAGAGGGCGCTTGCTTTCAGAAACTGTAAAATGCTTATGCAGAGTTTAGCTCCTGAAATCTCAAGACCTGGCCTAAAATAAAAAAGCACGTCCCAGCGATCATGCCTTGGCAGACCCATTACCTCAGCAGCAAGTTTGCTTTTAGAAGTGGCAGTGTCAGCGCAACCAATTCTGAATAAGGCCCTGCTCAAAACTCACCTGGCACCTACAGTCCCGTATTTATGCAGAAGTTTGGCACTAATTTGAGCGGCTTCCTAGTAAACGCCAGCTGCTGAGACACCAGCCAATGCTGCTGTGCAGCCAAGCTCTGAAGTCTAGGGTGGCTTCTTTTTAGGTGTTTAGTTCTGTGGAGTGGACCCACCCGCCCTCTCCATCATGCCTTTCTTCTCTCTGCTGGTCTCTCTGCACCTCTGTGAGGTTTCCATTCCTTAATCATCTACACCAACAGGGGCCTGAGACCAAGACAAACTGGGGCAGGTAGGGCAAGCCCCAGATGCTGGTCTCCTAAATGCCGGCTCCACACTATACACAGGCTCAGGGGTGCATGGGAAGGTTTTTTCCCACCCAAATCCACACATGGCACTGATGTGCTTAGAATTTAACTGCAAACTCCTGAATGAAGAGTCTCTGCTTCTTTGCTCTGTGCCCCATGTGCCCAGAGAGGGCAGGATGGTGAGGAGACGCTTAGCAAACCTGGCTGATCAGTGGGAATGGGTGAAGTTGTCTTCAAAGGCAAACAGATGTCACTTACTCTAAATTATTCAAGAAAGAAGTACCTTCATTTTACACAAATTTGAGGACATGTGAGTAGAAAAGAGTTCTTACATATCTTCATTTGTACTTGTGCACTCCCCAGCCAGCCCTGTGTGTACAGATCTGGGAAATACCATTGGCTTCCCAAGGAATCACACTTCTCCGGGGACCACAGCCTTTCAATTTTTTAAATCACTGGGTCAAAACCTGTCCTGGTGCTCCAGGTCAGAGGGGAGGGACAGAGAGTCTCAGATGTGTCTGGCTGTTTTCAGGAGAAGCAGCAAGGCTGAGAAGTGTCAGGCCCTTCCCCTTTTCAGGAGACTGGAAACCATTTCACTGCGTTTGCAGTGGACAGAGGCAGCGTGTGCCTGTGGAATGTCCTCTAGCTTCTCTCTTCCCCCGTGGGGGAGCCAGGAGGTGGTCCTTTCTCTGTGAACACATAGAAACGTGTGGTGGCGTCTGTGACAGCAAAGTAAACAGGGAAAACTGGGACACAGCTGATCCCGTCCCCAGTCTGTGAGAGCCCTGAGGAGGCCAAGGGTCGCTGGGGTTGGTGCAGTGTCGGGCAAACCCTGAGGGCCACACAGTTGCCTGTTAAGTAAATGACTGAATGAAGTGAACAAGAGAAGGAAGATGCAGAAGACGAACCAGGATCCCACAGAACACGGGGTCCTCATTCGCAAGAGCAGCTGTGCAGAGCCTGCCTCCCGCCCCTGGGCTCTGACTGTGCCTCCAGACGGCCCACTCCCGCTCCAGGCACCTGAGGTGACCGTCTGTGCTGTCCACATGCAGCCTGGTGTCTACCAGGTGCCATGCCCCGTGCAGCCTGGTGTCTCCCGGGACAGGCCCTGTGCCCTCCATGAAATTGTGTGCTATGCTCAGCATGAACTTATTGCCAAAATAATTCCTCTTTTTCAAATAAAGCCTCACCCTTGACCTCTAGCCTGGTGGAGTAAGCCATGGCTTATAAAAAGTGGTAGACAGCTCATCTTACCAGGCTCACCACTAAATAATTCCCATTCTTAAGACATAAGTCTCTCAACCTAACCTGGAAGCCTGGGGATGTTTAAACACATGCACGTCCTGTGCTCCAGCATTGGGGCTTGGACTTTGGCAAACCAAGGAGAGTGGCCCAGGCCTCTGGAGCGTCCTCCAAGTTCAGCAGACAAGGGCAGTCTCTGTTGTCCACAGCTCGTGTTACCAGAACTCCCTCCTGTCTGTCCATGTTCTTCCCTTCACTTTGCTTCTCACAATGCCAGAGTGCTCCCTCTCGGCCCTGAGCTCAGGTTCCACCCATGCAGCTCTAGATATTTTTTTTTTAGAGACAGAGAGTCTCACTTTGTCACCCTTGGTAGAGGGATGTGCCATCACAGCTCACAGCACCCTCCAGCTCTTGGTTCAGGTGATTCTCTTGCCTCAGTCTCCTGAATAGCTGGGACTACAGGTGCCCACAACAACACCCGGCTATTTTTTTGTTGCAGTTTGGCTGGCGCCAGATTTGAACCTACCACCCTCAGTATATGGGGCTGGTGCCCTACTCACTGAGCCACAGGCACCACCCAGATCTTAATTGAAGACAAGTCTTAATCTAAGCTCTAGATCTTAATTGAAGACAAGGCCGGCTCACAGGGTAAAATCCAGGCGTGGCCCCTCCAAGGTGAGCAGCAGCAGCCGCCCCTCCCTGAGCTCAGGGCAGTTCCCCAGGGGCAGGTGGGTAGTGACTGTGACGTGGCACCCAGCAGGGCTTTGCCCACAGGAGCTGCTCAGCAGAGCTCCTTTGATTGACAGATATAAAACTTGGAAAGAAAGGAAGTGTCAGTCTGGAGGAGTTTAATAACTCTGTCCATGTGAACCACAGTTAAAAGAGAGAGGAGGGTGTCAGATCCCAGCTCAGAAACCGTGCTCTGTCACAGGACTGCAGAGTGCATCGTTCTGGGGATGCAAATAGGAGAAGAAATGTCATAACAGCAACAACAAAATAAACAAACTGACCACGAAGAAGTGCAGGATGCCAGCTCTCAGTTGGAGTAAAACCAACTATCTTGAAATCACTTATTTTAAACTAAGTGTTTTATGCTAGGAAGAGCAAGTGCCAATATTTTCAAAGATAATTTATGTTTAGAAATTCAGATGTCTCCTTTCTCAGGAATAAAATACCCAGTTTCATTTAGAAGTACAAAAAAGGCTAATTAAGCCCACTATAAATCTGATGGTCACAGCCACATAAAGGATGGAACATGACCATTCACAGGACCCTCCCTCAAACGGGTGGAAACAATGCAAATGTCCAACCACCCGTGAATAGGTCAGTGAAGTGTGATGGGTCTGACGACAGAACATTACTGGGCACTGAAGGAACGGAATTCAGATACTGCCACGTGGATGCCCCTGGAACCATTTACCCACCTGAAGGAGCCATTCACAGAAGCACAAAGGGCCTGATTCCATTTATACAGCACGGCCAGGAAGGCAAACCCAGAGACAGACAGTAGATCACAGCTGGCCGAGGGCTGGGGAAGGATGAATGGGAGCTGACTGCTAACGGGTACAGGGTTTCTTTATTGGATAATAAAAATGTTCTAAAATTAGACGGAGGTGATGGTTGCACAATTCTACTAAAAAACACTTAATTGCACCCTTTAAAAGGGTGGACTTTGTGGTACGTAAATTATACATCAACAAGGCTGTGAAACCAATGTGACATCCAGAGGAAGGGCCACATTAAGTCCAACAAGACCGTGAGGTGTCAAACGGGATTGTGGAGATAATTTCACGGGCACTGTCGGCTCTTCTGGAACTTTTGGAAAAATCATCCGTGTGAGCTAGAACGTTCACTGTCTTAAATCCTGGAGGAAGAAACAAGGAGGTGAAAACAAGGTGAGGATGTGAGTCAGACTCAGGAAGGCTGAAAGTCTGATAAGTCAAAGTGTGAGGAGGACATACAGAGAGAGAGAGACCCAGGGGCCTGCACGGGAGGACAGGCCTCAGTGCTGAGGACAGGCTCAGCCAGGTGGCCAGTGCCCTGTGCTCAGGGATGACAGTCAAGCTGGGTGGGGTAGGCAAGTGATGGGGACTCTGGGGCAATTTTATTTGGAAATCCAAGTGGAAAGTGAGCAGAGTAAAGTGGAGGTAGGGCCAGTGACACTCCTGTCTGGGAGGACGGCTGAAAGGAGGCCCGTCCACGTGCAGAGGCCCCAGCAGGCGAGTCTGGCCACCTCCTGAATCACCATAGCTCCACGGGGCCCTGTGACATCCAGGGATCTTCTCTAGCACAGAAAACCTCCCTGATTAACTAACTGTGTGGTATAAGTGACCTCCCAGCTCACATCCTCACCACGTTCCTGGAAAAACAATTCCTGAGTACAGGGGAGCATTCCCACAGCTGCAACTCTGGGGATCTTACTGACACCTCTGTCCCAGGAATAGGGACACTCCCAGTTTATATTTCAACAGCCATGTGTACAAATCTCACACCCCAGTTTTGAGGTGCACAAAGACTTCTGAAACAGATGTCCCTCTAACGCGTGGTCGTACATTCTCTACTTAAACCAGAGAATGGAGTTGAAAATAGTAAAGATAATTAAAGGGTGAATTTAAATAGAAAAGAAACAAAGTAAGAACAAAAGTAATTACAACTGAAAACCACGATCGACCACAGATCCCAGTGTCAGCTCCGACTCCGCACCTGCTGGGTGACATGAAAGGCCAGTGATGTGCCAGGCCCCCACGGGAGCTGCACCCCGGGGAGAGCAGACGGGTCCTGGGTGCACCCCAGCAGCACACTCAGCTTAGACTCCTTAATAACCTTCGCTAGCTCCCTCAGTAACGCCAGGCCGCCCACCTCCCAAATGAATTCTCTGGCCGGCACTGCCTCTGAGTTCCCAGATTAGCCCTAGCGCATTTCCCCATTTCATTCTAACTTTTTGGAAGAAGCAAAAAACCACACACGCACACACAGATACTATTAAGTTAAACCTCGACTTAGCACACGCTTATTTCTTTTCACTTCTGGAAATCTGTCAACATGACAATAAAGGAATCAAAAGGTTAAAATCCAACCAGGAAGAATGGGAGAGGAGAGAGCAGAGATTGAGACGAAGATGTCAACGCGTGAGGAGGACAGAAAGTGGGTGGAAGAATGTGGGAGGCTTTGGCGGAACTGAGAATGGGACTGGTGGATGCCAGAGAGACGAGAAGAGAGGCAGAGGGGCCGGGAGCTACTGAGCAGAGCTCAGGGGCTGAGAAGAGGTGGGTACAAGGTGAGGACAGGAGTCAGACTCGGAAGGTTGAAAGTCCGATAAGGCAAAGTGTGATCCCTGCACTCAGCCCCTTCAGCTGGGCAAAAGCCACCCCAATAACACAAAGGAGAGCTTGATTCCCTGGGGATACGGTAGCAATGGAGGTCAGGGACAGCAAACGCAGTGGGGGCGGCACCAAGCACTGGGTAGAAGGCTGCCCTGCAGGGAAGGAGGCACCTTGGATAGCTGGACGGACGCCCCTCCCAGCTGCCTTCCCCTGGTCCTGTCCTAGACACCAGCCTCTCTTCCCCAGGAAGGTTGGGGATTCCACCCTGGGAAAATGACAGGGCTCCAGAGAACAGTCCCCCCAGCTGGGGGACTTCCGGGTAAAGTCAGTCACAGTAACACCTTCTGCTTGACGAACTCCATTCTCACCCCCAAAGATGCTAATCAGCTTTTCTTAATTCTAATCAGATGGAAAAACAGTTGTTGCCTAGAGACCAAGTGAATAAACATTCCAAAATTACAGAATAGAGACAGGCAGGGAGCAGAAAGTACTTCAAAAAAGAACAAAATGTGTTTTTTTATTAATAGCATCAGAAAATATGGTAATTTTTCACAGGAAGTGATGTGAACAAAAAGGAGGAACCTCACAGGAAGGAGGTCTCGGCGACTGGACGGGCCGCAGCCAGACTTAGAGGCGGAAGAGAAAACCTCCCAGCAGGTAAAAGGTAGAATTAAAACAGTAAGACACGGGAAGAAAAGTCCGAAACAATGAGGTTATCTATCCAGATGATTGAATTCTATCAATACTGACAGAGGAAACGGGGAGGAGGCAGTGACACAAGAACTCCTCTCAGAGCTGAGAGACTCAGGGCTGTGGGCTGCAGAGGTCAGGCAGTGACCCTGCCTAAGATCCATAATATCAAAACTTCGAAAATTCTCAGAGAGAAAAGACAGGATATGGGAAGGCAGGGTGGCCCTGGATTCGGTGATGGCAACAGTGAAAGGCAGACATTAACGGGACAGTGCCTTCAAGTCCCAGAGGGAGTGATGCCCGCCCTGGAATTCTCCACCCAGACAGATTGGGAGCCAAGTTCTAGGGCAGAAGAGAGGCAACTGCAGAGTCCAGGGCTCAGCGTTGACCTGTCATGAGCCCCGTCTCTGTGAGACGATGCTGGGATGCACTCGCCAAATACAGGTGATTACAACAAAAAGTGAGATCTTTCCCCAACACAGGGGAAAGTCTCAGAACACCCAGGCTGATGGAGAGGAGGGGCCCCGCAGCAGCTGTGGACGGGGGTGCGGCTGTCCTGCCCTCTGAGTTGGAGGGTGGCAGCCTCCAGGGGCCGATGGAGCCATGTGAATATTCCTGGGGGTGGGGTGAGGCAATAATATTACACCTCTTGTTCAGCCACAATGTAACCAGCTCGTATTTGTTTAGCCAGAATTCTAAGCAAACTATCAATACACAGGAGTATGGGGACGTGAAATTGGGTAAAAAGTTAATCTCCATCTATTACAGTGGGGCAGCAACAGGTAACATCTAAAGGAATAAATACAATATTTTAATATATTATTGAGAAATATTAGTTGGGAGAAATAGCAGAAGGAATTAAAATGTTAGCAATTAGCAACCAAGACTGGCCTTAAGGAGGAGAGAGCAGAGAACCACTGATTTTTTTTGTTGTTGATAGGAGTCAATGAAACCTAATTCTACAAACTCTGTACATGGATCACTTTGAAGAAGATAGAAAAGATTAAAAACGGTTTTAAATGAAAAACAGAAAATGATGACAGAGTGACTTTCCATTCTCAGAGAGCTCCTCTTCCCGCGGCTTTCCTGGCCCACCTAGAGAGAGGAGCGGAGGAGGGTGGGCAGGGCCGCAGGGCCCAGATTCTCCACTGGAGCTGGACGGCAGAGGGCTGGCGGACTCACCGGGCTCCCTGTCTCCTTCCTTCTGCCCTCCTGGCTCTGCGATCTCAGATAACGGTATTTCATGTGTCTAAGACGCAAATGCACATGTGCCCTAAGCACCGTGATTCTGCAGTATCTGAGGTGGGAATGTTCAGAATAACAGAAGTGTGAACACCTCAGGCCAATCTTCTACCTGAGAAAGAGAAATCATATCACCCGCCACGATTTAATCATCCCGGTGAGGGCATGTCTTTTAAATTGAATTCCTCTTCAGAAAAGGTCACTGTTCCTTGCCACCAGTGAAACAAAATAAAGCTACATATAGATTATAGCAGCAATAGATACCTTCCCCGGCCACCAAGGGCACTACGTCCGTTTAGAGTTCTTTTCCCATAGGAACAAATTTATTATATTACTCTCCTCTCCTTTGGCTAAATTTGATGCACAGGAAATACTTTACTATTCATGAGTCCACACATGTATAAGTCTCATTAAATTCAAAGTCTGAATCCGATTAAAAAAACTAAGCTACACCTGGTTTTGTCAGCTGGTTAAGAAGTAGTCATGAGGAAAGAGATTTTATTAAACACGCAGGAAACCACGCAAGCTTTTCTGGGGATTGTATGTGCATATACGCGTGTGACATGTGGGGATGGGGCAGAGGGGAGGGGTTTCCTCATGACCTCCGGCAGTTTAGACATCATTTTCACGCAGAGATATCACTGGGCCAAACGTCACACAGGCACACACAGGCAGCTAGCGCCCAGGAAGAAAATGCTTACTTGGGGATGCTCTAGAAAATGTGAGAGATGGCCCCGGTTCCCCGTTCAGAGAGATCTCAGTGAAAATATCCCAGAAAAATATGGACAATATGGATAAGAGCTCCCCTGGGACCTCGTCTGGGTCATAGTTCAAACTCTTCTCCCCGATAACGCCAACTAATATGGTGATGGAAGCCGCTGGGGTCAGACCTTTCCTGCCACCTGACCTCAGGTCACAGCTGATCTCTCTGTCACTTCCACGTTGACAAGAACTGAAGGACAATGATGCAGCCTGTGCTTGGGCTGAGCAATGAACAGTGGGTGCTGACTGAACTCCGTTAAAACTCTAAATGCTGTGATCAAAGAAACTGTCCATGTCAAGAGACTCTGCCACCCCCACAGGGTCCCTGACCCTGAGCCCCACTTCTGACAACTCTCCCACAGGGGTCGCACCCTCAGCCCCAGGCTGCTGCTGTTTCCGTAGGGTGCCAGGCAGTGAGGGCTGAGGGGCCACTTCCTGGAAGGCTCCCTCCTGGAACCCAGCTGCCCTGCGGTGAAGAAGTCGTGTCACTCTCCAAAGAGACCGAATGGAGAATCAGAGAGCCCTGGACACTATGTCCTATTGAAACATAGCCACATACTCAAAACCACCACGGATGTCCAGGCACAGGTAAGCCTCTGACACTACAGCCACCTGACAGACTCAGATGAGAACAGCACAACCCCCCCCCCCCCAGCAAAGGCAGCCACAACTGCAGGACTGGGGCAAATGCATGACGACTGTAGCCCCAGGGGACGTTCCTTTAGGCAGCAAAACACGATGTGGTAATCAGGGGTGATCCATAACAAATGCCAGATGACAGGCAGAGGCCTAAAAGACGCGGGAGATGTGGACAGCGAGAAAGCGCCTTTGGGAACCAGAAATGGGTCCTACATGCACAGTGGTGGAACCGTGGATGTGACGGCCTCCCACAGAGCCTGGGAAGGACAGGGATGTTCCCAATAGACAAGAGGGGCTGCAACAGGAGATTCCCACACAGAATATTACAAAGTGCTAGTTGGCATTTTTTGGTTTATGATAAAACATGGGGAGACACAGATAAACTACACGCGAAATGGTTCTGTTTTTAAGCAGACCTTAGAGGCAATGAAATATTTCCCACCACACCTTACGGGGCTAGAGCATACGGCACTTTCTAACGCTCCACCTCTTCTGTAGGCAGAAAAGGAGTCTGAACGTGAGAAACCGTCTCTGGGTAACCAAGACACCAAAGCCACTGCCTATAAAATGGTACCTCAGTGTTAAGGGCAACTTGCCCGCGTGGCTCTAAGACACTTCAGTAAAACCTGGAAAAATCTAAGGTGATTCTTCACCTCCCCTATCAGCTAGACGGGAATGTGCCCGTCCCTCTGAGGAACTACCCCACAACAGCCCTGCCCATAACCCGATAGGGTGGGGCCTGATACCAAGGGAGGAGATAGTTCAATGCATAGGAAGCCCCCAAGGTTTTATAGGCATTCTCCACGTTGGACTAAAAGGAACTGAATTCAAAATGAACAGAAGCTGCTAGGAAGCTGTCTCCAAATGTGTGAGGGCAGGAGGCAGGCTGCATGCGTGAGGCATCTGCCACAGAAAGGCAGGGATGACCCAGAAAAGGCAGCCATGTGGGGCCACCTCCTTGGAAGGCTCCCCCTCGGACGCCTGGGCTCACGAGACCTGCGGCAGGGAACACGGGGGACAGGGACCGTCTGGTGGCACCCACTGCTTCAGCCACTCCCATCTGAGACCCCAGCCCCATCTTGGCCAACAGATGACGCCATCCATGTGAAGGACATGTTGGGGCTCAGAGCATGACACCTTAGAACACGGCACCTTGGCAACAGAAGCTATGGAAGTGGACCCCTGTGACCTGCTTCTGACTATTCCCTGGAGAAGGGCCTCAAAGGAATCCTCTGGCCCCCAGGCGGAGTCACTCATAAGAGCCTCATTCCACAGGGTGCCCCCCTGACCTGAGTGGAGGGAATGTCCTTCAGAGACACAGTACAGGGCTGGAGAACGGGCCTTCCTGAAGTTCTCCTGGTCTAATACTATCAGGTATTTCCCTGTTTTTCCACTTGTGTCCTTCCACAACTACTCACTTGTTTCAGCGACTTAGCATAAAAATACAGTTTCCCCCAGCGTCTTCATTTCTGAAGTCCCCGCTGTCAATAAACCCTTAGTGAAATAAATCTGTTATGCCTTTTCTTGGTCATCTATCTTGTGTTACAGGGGTGTCAGGCAGGACCCTCACAGAGGTGAGGAAGGGGGATTCCTTTTCCCCTCCTACGGCCCTCAGGCGAGAGCATGAAGAACCACCTGGCTGAGCACAGCAGTGACTGCAGAATGGTGGATAAACGCATGGTGGTGGCTCTAAGCTACTAGCTTGTGGGTGACACAAAATTGGGGCACAAAGGGACGGAGATGATGAAAATAGCCTAATGCAGCAGACAGTTACAAAGCTCCCCTGCTGCCGACCACTGGGACCACCGTACAAGGCAAAACATGGGTGTTCTTTGCACTTACTGCATTTGAGGGAGACACATGAATCTAAAAGTAACAGGAAAGAGGAGAAAGGTTTCGAGGAATAACACTGTACCAACTCACTGCAACAGTTCTGAGATACCAATATTGAGTAAAAGATTTTGACCCAACCGGAGTCAAACCCCAGCTGGGAATTCCCATCCCACTCGTTGTTACAGCTTACAGCCTTATTTCAAAGAAGCGTTTCAGATAATTGCAGAATTGCCAGTTTGCAAGAAATTTTCTCATGAGCTTAACTTGTGATGAAACTGTTCCTATAAAAGTTTATTTACATAATTCCACTTGTTTCAGAATTCACAGTATTTTATGCAGTCATTTTAAAATACATAACAAATATCATTTCCTCTTTATAATTTAAGATTACCAATGAACATTCTAGAGAATCATTAAAACTGCTTGTTTATAAAGTAGCTATTAAAAAATTCAAAGGTAATAGCTTATAGATCAAAAGAAAAGACCTTGTCCTGCTCTTTGTTATGAAAATGCTCTAGTCCATAAGGTATCTTTGTTTTGTTTTGGACCAAGAATGAAGAGGTGGCATAATTTATGAGTCAGCCAGACTTTAATCTGAAAAAAAGTTCTGGCAATCTAATAATTCCCCCTAAATTACAGACAGTGACTTTACCAAACATACTGTAACTGGCACAGATCATGCTCCACTCTCTGACCTGACGGAGCCCTGCTGTGGCACAGGTCCACGTCTGAGAATCCGAGCTCTTCAAATTTTTCTCTTCTTGCCACATTTTATCTAATTACCATCATGCTTTTTTATTTTTTCATTTTTTGTTAAATCATAAACACATAGATTATGTATACATTAATGCATTTATGGGGTAAAATGTACTCATTTCATATAGAATTAGGAAAACTCATTTTACACTGGTTAATATATATCTCTTCTTGTTTACTTAGCTATTGTGTTAAGACATTTATACTCTATACTAAGAGATCCGACATGTACCCTTGCATTATGCACCATAGTTGTGACCATTCACCGTCCCTCGATCTGACCTGCCCTCTCTCCTCCCTCCTTCATCTTGGGCCATAGTTGTGAACTATTCTTCATATGAAAATGTGACTGATTCTAAATTGGTTTCATAATAGTACTGAGTACACTGGATATTTTTTCTTCCATTCTTGAGATACTTTACTAGGTAGGATATGTTCCAGCTCCATCCACATAAACGTAAAAGGTAAAGTCTCCATCTTTTTTAAGGCTGCATAATATTCTGTGGGATACATGTACCACAATTTATTAATCTATTCATGGGTCGATGGGCACTTGGGCTTCTTCCATGACTTGGCTATTATGAATTGAGCTGCAATGAACAATCTGGTGCAAGTCTTTGTTATAATGTGATTTTTGGTCTTTTGGGTATACGCC
>CAUYQV010132824.1:0-17598 GCA_963574575.1 Galagoides demidoff
GAAAGGTGGCTGGTTAAGGGGGGTTACAACTCAGGTAGTCATAGATACAGCAATGGAACGATAATTAATACAGTTTTAGTTGACAATGGATACATTTTATATTACAATGGTTATGGTTATACAACAGTAATTAATCAAGTCTCAGTTAGTTTTTTACCACTGTTCATTTACTGAGAACTTGGGGGTTTTGTGAAACTTGGGACTTTTTTCTTTGTACCTGAAGCTTGTTCTTGGCAACTGTAAGAGAAAGAAGGAGGCCTGGGAACGTGTTCTCACCACCCTGGTGGGAGGAGGGACTTGCCTTGTTCCTGGAGTCGACTCTGGAGGGAGAAGGGAGGAGGAGGGAAATGGGCTGGAGAGGGTGGGGGGAACAGGTGAGGGCTGGGGAACAGGAGTGGGCAGGGGAAAGAGGGCTGGGTTACAACAGTAGGTCTACTTTTATTTCTTTGAGGAATCTCCATACTGTTTTTCATAGAGGTTCTGCTCATTTTCAGAAACCATTGTAACAGGGGTAAGGTGATTTCTCATTGTGGTTTTAATTTGCATTTTCCTGATAGTGTCATTGAACATCTTTCATATGTTTATTGGCCATTTATCTATCTTCTTTTGAAAAGCTTCTGTTCATGTCTTTTGTCCATTTTTTAATGGGATTGTAAATTTGCTTGAGTTTCTTTGTAGATTCTGGTTATGAGTCCTTTATTACATACATAGCTTTTGAATATTTTGTCTTATCTCATAGATTGTCTATTTGCTATGTTGACTATTTTCTTAGTTGTAAAGAACCTTTTTATTTTATTTTATTTTTATTTCACTTTTTAATTTTGTTTTTTAAGACAAGATCTCACTTTGTTGCCCTAGGTAGAGTGCTATGGCATCATAGCTCACAGCAACTCAAACTCTTGGGCTCAAGTGATCCGCCTGCCTCAGCCTCCTGAGTAGTTGGGACTACAGGTGCCAACCACAACATCTATAGAGTTTTCCTATTTTTAGTAGAGACAGGATCTCACTCTTGCTTAGGCTGGTCTCAAACTCCTGAGGTCAGGCGATCCATTGGCCTTGGCCTTCCAGAGTGCTAAGATTACAGGCTTGCAGACACTTTTTAATTGATCAAGTCCTGTTTATTTAGTTTTATTGTTGTGATGTCATGGTGTCTTCCTCATAAATTATTTGCCTAGGCTGATATCTACAAGAGATCTTTTTCAGCATTTTCTTATAAAATTGTTTGGTTTTGTGTCTTACATTTAAGTCTTTTATCCATCTTGAATTAATTTTTATGAGTGGTAACAGATAGGAATCCTGTTTCATTTTTTTGCTTGTGGCTATCCAATTTTCTCAGCACCATTTATTGAATAGAGCTTCTTTACCCAATATATGTTGTTATCCATTTTGTCAAAAATCAGTTGGCTTGGTTGGTGCCTTGTGGTTCAGTGCGTAGGGTGCTGGCCCCATATACCCAAGGTGATGGGTTCAAACCCGGGCCCAGTCAAACTGCAATAAAAAAAAAGTTGGGCGTTATGGCAGGTACCTGTAGTCCCCGCTACTCAGGAGGCTGAGGCAAGAGAATTGCCTAAGTCCAAGAGCTGGAGGTTGCTGTGAGCTGTGACGCTACAGCACTCTACCGAGGGAGACAAAGTGAGACTCTGTCTCAAAAAAAAAAAAAATCTGTTGGCTGTCTGTGGTTGATTTTATATCTGGGCTCTCTGCTCTGTTTCCCTGGTCTATGTCTCTATGTTTGTGCCAATACCATGTTATTTTGTTTACTGGAGCCTTGCAGCATAGTTTTAAGTCTGGTAATGTAATGCCTCCAGATTTGTTCTTTTTGCTTAAGGTCACTTTGACTATTCAGGCTCTTTTCTGGTTCCAAATGAAGCATAGAATTATTTTTTCTCTATCTGTGAAATATGATGTTGGTATTTTGATGGGGATTGCATTGAATCTATAAATTACTTTGGTTAGAATTGGCATTTTAACAATGTTGATTCTACAATCCATGAGCATGATCTAATTTTTTATTTGTTTTTATTACTTGCAATTTCTTTCCTCAGTGCTTCATAGTCCTCTTTGTAGAACTACCTAATTTCCTCGGTTAAGTATATTCCTAGGTATTTTCTCTTCTTTGTAGCTATTGTGAATGGTTTTGAGTGTTTGATTTGGCTCCCAGCTTGACTGTTCGTGGCATATAGGAATGCTACTGATTTGTGTACATTGATTTTGTAACTTAAGATATTAATGAATTTATCTGTCAATTCCAGGAGTGTCTTTATGGAGTTTTTGGAGTTTTCTAGACGTAAGATCATACTGTCTGTTTGACCTCCTCTTTCTCAATTTGGATTACCTTTCTTTCTTTTCTTTATTGATTGCTCTGGCAAGGACTTCTAGTACCATGTTGAATAGAAGTGATGATAGTGGGCAACCTTATCTTATTCAGTTCTTAGTGGGGTCAATTTCCACTTTTACCCATTCAATATGATATTGGCTGTGAATTTGTCTTATGTGACTTTTTTTTTTAAGAGACAGAGTCTCACTTTGTCGCCCTCAGTAGAGTGATATGGCATCACAGTTCACAGCAACCTCCAGCTCTTGGGCTTAGACAGTTCTCTTGCCTCAGCCTCCCCAGTCACTGGGACTACAGGTGTCCACCACAACGCCCTGATTTTTTTTGTTAAAGTTTGGCTGGGGCTGGTTTTGAACCCACTGCCCTTGGTATATGGGGCTGACACCCTACTCACTGAGCCACAGGCTCTGCCCAGTCATATATGACTTTTATAATCTCAAAATATGTTCCTTTTGTGCCTAGTTTGTTGAGGTTTTTATTATGAAAGTGTACTGAATTTTGTTGAACTTTTTTCTGTATGAAAAATGCTTTTTCTTCTGTTGAAATGATCACATGGACTTAATTTTTGCTTCTGCTTCTATGATGAATCACATTTACTGATTCATGTATATTGGACTCCCTGCCTCTCTGAGATACAGCCTTGTTGGTTTGGGTAGATTATTTTATTGATATGTACCCTTTTGACTTTCCTTTCTCAACTATCTCACTTCCTCATTCCTTACTTCCCAGATAAACTACTGGCATCCAGATCTTGTGTCACAGTCTTCTTTCTGACAGTGAAATACAATCAAAGTTTGCATGCTAGATATTAGATAGCTTTTTGAAATAAGGGCTTTTGGTGTTTATGCTGGATAATTAACATGTGCCCAGCACATATAAAAATGAGTTATTTTCCTAAGCCTCAACTAGATCTAAATCTAGCAAGAAAGATACCCAAGTACTGTACAAAGCAAGGTATACTGTATTAATTTGTATAGGAGACACAAAAAAGTGTTATTGCACGTAGTTACTAATTATAATTTTGGAGGTCAGTGATGGCTTCAAGGAGGGGGTAATAGTAAACCAGATATTTGGAGGATGGCTACGAGTCTGTCAAGTGGAGAAGGAGGATGAAATTCTGTTCCAGGCCAATGGCAAAATCACAAAGTATTACGGTACATGGACTGTTGAAAGAAAATAATGGTGTCTTGGGCTGAATCTTGGAGTTTGTGAAGTAAAAGGGCAGAAAGCAAAAGGAGTCTACATCAGTCCATAGCAGCCTGGCTGTTGGTGGGAGCCCGGATAGAACAAGGGGAAGAATGTTTCGGAACTGCACAGATAGAGCTATTTTGTTTCATATGACTTCTTAAAAATACCCTTGTCCACGCATTGACAGCCACTTCCTTTGTGAACATTGTGTTGAACATCTGACTCACTAATAGAGCATTTTTTCCTAAAACTCAAGAAATTTAGAATTTAGATATACTTTTTTTTAGTTTCTTAGGGAGGACAAGAAAAAGAGAAAAGAGCTTCTCTTCTTGCTTAGGACTTCAGTGAATATATGTATCTTGTATTCTCTATTTTATTAATATTAGAATTCATTTCTTTCAGCCTTCCCCTTTGAAGCTATTATGCAGCCCTGCTTTGTCCAGAAGAGGACTATGATGCACTCATTTTCCTTATGTATTAGTAAGTTTGAGGGCAGGAGGATTGGGGAAACTAGTGTGATAATCATGTAGTGTGATGGTTGGTGCCAGCACTGATCTGGAAACTGGAAAATCCAGGCTCTAACTCTGGATTTTCCTCACTCTGGCTTTTTGGCCTCAGGCAAGCCATTAAAACTTTTACTGTCTGTACAGTGAGGTGTGGTGTTAGAAGACCTCTAAGATCTGTTCTAGCCACAACCTCTTAAGATTAAATTAAGGTCAGAGGCTAAAACTGATTCTCTTATGCATGTCACTAGGAAAAGAAATTATTTAAAAATTGATGACTTTACAACATTTTTTAAAAAGCATAATGCAAATATTATTACACTAGCTCCTTTAAAATATCTTTCTGATGATATATGTAAACCCCATCAATTGAAACAAGCGTAATGGTGCTTACATAAAATAGAAATTTTATAAAATGCATCTGATGGCACCAGGCCTTGGGGTATATTCCATTAGTTGCCGGAAAGATGATAGCATTTCATTAAGAAATGAATCACAGCCCAAGAACTAGATTCTGAATGTATTTCCAACTGCAATGTGGACATTATTAATAGGTATTAGTCTGCTTTAAGTCCAATGTTCCTGTAGGTATTGTTGTAGCACAAAACAACAGGTTAAAAAATATGTCTAAATAAAGTAGTAGCCAGAGAAAAAGTCAGCATAATTTACCTCTACTTCCTCTACCATGCACTTTCTAAATCAAGTTGTTATTTTTGTTGTTGTTGGAAAATACTTTAGCCTATCAGTGATTTTTCCCCCCACGTGATAATGATGGAAAAGTTTAACTTACAGAGAAATAAATACAGAAACAATACCTGTACAAAAGTGAGCACAGGGGCAGGCAGGAGCATTAAAGAGGAAGTTCGTTCCTCCAAGGGTAGCTTTTGTTGGAGAGGGCTGAGTGCAGCAGCATTCTGATCTAACTTGTTTAAATTTAGAATTCTGAAGTAGAGTACCGATACCGCCCAGGGAAACTGAAGAGAATAACTTCTGTACTCAATAAATGTATTTTTAAAAAATTATATTGGATTTTGGAAACTGCTAGCCTGATTATTTACTTTCAAGACTTCAAACAGTTCTGGGGAATACGAAACAAACTACACTGTGAACCTCATAGTAGAGGAGAAAATAACATTTCTCTTTCCAAAATGTTTGAAAAGACGTCCAATGCACTTGTTTGGACAAAATTCTAGATCCACGAATATTAGTGTCACAACAATGAGTTTGGTGAGAAGGGGTGAGGAGCCGGGCAGGAATGGGGAGGAGAGAAAGAGAACTCACTCTGGCAACATGTAGGGCCAGCGGCCCTGATGGACACTTTATTATGTTGATTTATACGGTCCTCATAAACAACTCTGCGAGGTAGGCGTTGTCTTCATGTTACAGTTGATAGAATCGAGATTCATAAAAGGCAGTTAACAATGCTAAGATACTATAATTGTTAATGTTGGCGATCTCATTTGATTTCAAGAGCTGTGCTTTCTAACACTGTGCTCTGTTTTGCATGAGAGGATAAACCTCTGCCGGAGTTGAGAGCACATACTGTACATTTATTTTCTCAGGATCAAATTGCCATTATTTGATTTTAACACAGGCCTAGCCAGAGTTGCAGAACGTAAGCCCATCCTTGTTAAACTGCCACAAACTTGGGTGCCACAGGGCCCACCTGGCAGGCTTGCAGGCTTTCAGTTGAGTGTGACAGTTTGACCCACTTGATGGGAGAAATGAAGACTGAACTCTTACAAGCTGGTGACCTGCCACCAGGAACCACCCAGAGCCTGTTGTTTATCGGCAGGGTTAGAATAGGGTGAGACAAGTAAGGCCTTTGCCTCAATTGTAACATTTAAGGGGGCACCAGAAATTCAGTAGAAGGAAAAAAATGTGCAATTTCTTAAAAAGGTCAATCAGCAAATTCTGGCCCGGGAGTCAGCCACTTGATTTTGTACATAACACAAGGACTCCGAGTTCCAAACCATTTTCTTTATTTCTCAGAAGTCTAAGGCAGAAGAAAGATCTGACTCTGAGTGAAATAAGAATGAAATATTACCATCTGGTTTTAGGCAATCTCTTCTCTGGTCCCACCCCAGTAGGAATCTCTTGTCTCCTCAGACTTAGGATGACCATAGTCTGGTTTGTCCAGACTATGCAGATTTTAGCACTGAAAGGACTGCATTTCTAAAACCAACTCTTTTTTGGGCAAACCACAATAGTTGTTATCCTAGTAGAGGGGTAGAGTTGTACTATCAAAAGAAAAAGAGAGAGATAAAGAGAGACATTATGTGGATATTTTGTTTGAGGCCATTTTTAGAGCTTAACATATATAGAGGAAGAACATTTCAGTCTAAATTTAACTAGTAGAGTCATGCTACCTGGGATGAGGTCAGGGGTGTTGTAATTCATGTGTCTCCAGGCCACACTGGCCTGGGATTAGGGTATGGAGAATCAGAGTCTTGATGATTTTTCTGGGAGATATCACTACCTCCTATCTCAGGCCTTCCAACTCACTTCAGAACCTGTTCTACTTATTCCTAGAGTCCCTGGGGCGATTACACTTACTTTATCAAGTGAGTCTTTTTAGCTTCCAGTGTGACCATTAGTGACCATCACTGTAATTGAGGGTTTGGGGTTTCTAAAGCAGCCCCAGCAGCTCGTTGTCAATACTCTCAGTTATACTCCCTGAACTAGGATTTCCTTCCCAAGTCTCTCTTTTCCTCAATGAGTTTCCTGCACCTTCTCTCTCCGCTACCCAATTTAGATCTGAATGAAAGTCTAATGAACCTCCCTTTTCCCAAACAGAGGCAGAATTACTATAAACCTGGAAAAACTGAAGTTCACGGGCCTTTAATTAGATCTGTACTAATTTCGTATTGTTTTTCAGAAAGAAGACCCCTGATTCCATGCTGTGGACCATACTGTGTTCTCCACCCTCGTATACTGGAGCTCTAACCCTTAATGTGTTTGGAGATAGGGCTTTTAGAAGTAATGAAGGTTGAGTGAGCTGATAGATGGCAGGGTTCTAATAAGATAAGACCAATGACCTGCTAAGAAGATCTCTCTGTCTCCTCCTTCCCACTCTCACCCACTTCCTTGCCATGTGATCATGCAGTGAGAAGGTAGCCTTCTGCAAACTAAGAAGAGAGCCCTCACGAGAAACTGCAGCATCCTCATCTCGACTTCAACCCCCAGAGCTGTGAGAAAATACATTTATGATTCTAAACTAGTCTGTAGTATTTTGTTATGGCAGCCCGAGCAGGGTAAGACAATCCATTTTGTTCCTGAATCTGTATTTGACTATTAGCAATGCAAACTTGAATCTTTATTTCTGCTTTTCTCAACCCCATAGTACATTAATAACTTATGGTCTGGAGTAGGGAGATTTACCTACAGACAGGAATATCTTTTGACTCAGAGAATTGATTTAGCTCCGGGGAAGTTATTGTTGTGAGCACTAAAAGTGATGACAAGAATGAAAATAAGAAAGAGAAACAAGTTTCTTTTGTTTGAGCACACCTGCTGGAACAAATCTGGGGGAATGGCAGTGGGGGCTACTTCTGGGTCAGAGACAGCATGGTATAGTGCTTTGAAGTGTGGACTCTGGACTCCATACCTGTGTTCTGTCAATGTTCTCTTGCAAATAGTCAGTTAATCCACATTCCTCCATCTCTACCACAGACAGCAGTTTTCTCTGGGAAATAAACCATTTTTCCTTGCCTCCCAGAGAGGGAAGAGTGGCTAAAAATCCTTACAATGTGTTTAGATTTCCTCCATCTGCTGCGCTAGTCTAATTCTCCTAGCTTCGCCTTCCTTTCACCCATTTGTCCTCCACGCCTTAGAAAGAATGGAGTTTATAAAATGTATATCTGATCATTACTCTCCTCTCTTCACACAACTTCTCCAGCTTAAAATCCTCAATGATTTCTCCCTGCATTATCACCCTTCCCTTTCCTCCTCAACTATTTGTCTCCCTCACACTTTCCATACCAGCCATCGAGATTTTCTTAAAGTTCAGAATGTGCTAAGTTTCCTCAATAACACAATCATTGCAAACAGTCTTGCCTCCATCCTTAAGGCTTTTCCTGAGCCTCCCCAACTCGTACTTAATCTCTATTGACTCATAATAACTCAGTCCTAGGGACACCTGTTGTGACTGCAACTCTCTCCCTTCCTCGAATCCAGGTCAGTTGTTTTTTGCTAGATTTTATTTCCCAGATTGTACATTCCATGGAAGATTGTGTCTACTTTCACTCACTATCATACCACTATTGCCTAGGAAGGTGCTTGGCTCATAGGTGATGGTCAATCTTTGTTGAATAAATGAACTAATAAAGGAATGACCTATGGTCTAGGGTTCTCTCTGTTTTGCTGTGGGATGTTGTCTTTATTCTTACTCTGATATAATGCTTTAATTGTCCCCTACGGCCATATGGCCTGGGCAACATGGGTTAGAAATGCTATCATTTAAGAAAACTTACTAAATTATTCACTTTTACCAAAAAATTCATTCAAACTTATGTATACCCAACAAACTTTATTCGAATGCCTGAATACAAGGAAATAGTTCTAAACAGCCTTCTTAAGGCATAAAACTTAGTTGTACTCTTTCTATTGAAGAGTGTTAGACTCATAAGAGTCTTTAGTTAAGTCTGTTTTATTTCCGGGATTCCTAGAGCAACAAATATTCTGTTCATCTAAAAAGTGCTCCCAACAACCTTTGAAGACTTCAGAAAATAAAGTTTACAACTGGAAGTTGTTTTTTATTTGTATGTCCCATCATCTCTGTGGCTCTGAGAAAAAGGAAAGGTTGTATTTGCGGAGAAGCCCTTAGGAAAACATTTATTGAGGAGAAAATGTATTATTTTACACTGCAAGGTATAGTGTGATCTCATAAAGTTCATTTGCATATGCAGAAGTGGAGACTGAAAGGAATTATTTTGGTCAGATTATCTCAGCTGGTAATAGTGAGGGTGAGTTTCCAAAATCCAGAACTTGGAGGTGGAGCAAGATGGCAGATTAGAAACAGCTCCAAAATGACAGAACTTCTAACTTCAAAGTGCGTGTTCCTGGTGTACAATGCTGCTGCTACTTTGGGATTGCCAACGCCTGGTCTGCCGTTCACTGCTTACAGTAGATAGCCAGTGCCCTGTGAGAAGGTTGCTAAGGGATGGCACAAGCTCTAGGTTCCTTCCTTCCTCCTTTTTCCTAGAGGAATTGCTTGTGTTGTGTAAGGTGAGTTTTCTCTTCTTGACTGTCATTAAGCTGTTTAATTTTTCCTGTATGATTTTTTGGTATGTTATGCAGAGTTACATGACATTAAGAATACTCAGAAATTAAGTGTATTTAATTCTTTATGCTTTGACAAACCACTAGTATTCAAATTCTTTAGGATTAAAATCACACATCATCCCACTACCCACTCTAAATAAAAATTTGTGTGTGCAGATATGTCAATCTTCCACACATGAACCCTTCCATTTAGCTATTTATTTTATTCCACTCTTGGAGTAAGATAGAAATGCATTACAATTTGGGAAATAATGATCCCATTGTTCCTTTCTCATGTAATTTACTGAGTCCTGGTGCATCTTACAGTAAGTCACAAAGACCGGAATTGGATTGAGTGGAGTGCAGCTGTTATACTTCTGCGTACAATGTACCAACAGCTTCCAAATAAGCTAGAATAGTCTTCCAACAGCATTCAGTAATCTTGCCAGCAATTATTTCCTTTGCTCTGGGATGTAATTCAGGCTGAACTAAGAGGCTTAAACTCAACAGATTGTCTACTGAAACAATGTAGTCAAATTATTTTTAAAATAGAGAAAATGGCCTGAAACTTAGTGTGAACATGCGTGTGTATGCACATGCACACACACACGTTTTGATATTAATTTCATTGATTTTCTAAACTCTGTAATTTTTATTCCACATTGTCAGCTCCACACATCTGCTGAGATCTAACTGATGCAAATCTTCTGGTTTTCTAGCGGTGATAATATTATGTAAAATTTAAAATCTGACCTGAAATATTTTCTCATCTCACTGATTATCTTCACAGCAATATTAAACATGTTGACATACCTTTCCAGTAATTCTATCTATATGTACAAGTATATGTGCCTACATTCAGTTTCTTTGAAACTGTTTCATTTAGTTAAACGCTAAAAGTGGATTGAAGTATTCTCATTTTGCTTATGAATGTGTAGGAAGTGGGAGTGGGGAGTAGTAACTATGATCTTATTGATAATTACTGATTGCATAATTGATACAAAGTAAAGTTTCATTAATTTAACAAGTGTTAACTGACAGCCTAATGGGCCAAAGCAATTTAAATACAAATGGAGAATGAGTGATAAAAAGACAGCCTAATGGGTCCCTAATATTAGGCTTTGGGAGTACAGAGACAGGTCTACTTTGGGTTCTTTGAATCTCTATACTGTTTTCCATAGAGATTATTCCAATTCTCAGTCCCACCAACAGTGTGGGCGTGTTCCTTTTTCACTGCATCTGTGCCAACATCTATTGTTTTTTGACTATTTAATAATGGCCATTCGGGTATCTCACTGTGGTTTTAATTTGCCTTTCCCTAATAGTTAGTGGTGTTGAGCATTATTTCATATATCTGTTGGCCATTTGTCTATCTTCTATTGAAAAACTTTGGTTCGTGTGTTTTGCCCACTTCTGGTGGAGCTGTTTTTTTCTTGCTGATTTGTTTGAGGTCTTTATAGATTCTGGATATTAGTCCTTTGTTGGATGTGTAGTTTGCGAATATTTTCTCCCATTTTGAGTTTTGCTTATTCGATCTATTGATTATTTCCTTTACTCTGCAGAAGTATTTTAGTTTCATTAAGTCGCACTTATTGTTACTATACTTGCCTTTTGAGTCTTAGTTTTGTATTTCTATGAGTGATTGTTACTTCTTTATTTTTTTTTCTGCATTTTTGAGTCAGTGGGTTAATTCGAAAGCCTTGATGTCAAGCTCCAATATGCTTCCATCTTCTTGCTCTAGCCTGTTCCTAAAGTTTTCTGCTGCATTTTGAAATTCCTAAATTACTCTTACATTTCTTTAAGTCCTTTAACATCTTTTCTTTAAGCTATCTCTCTTTAGAGAATTTTTCATTCATATCCTAAAAAATATTTTTGGCTTTTTTGTTTTTTAGTGTTCAATCTTCTTATCAATTCCACTCATCTAAAATTTTCCATCTATAATCTGATTTCCATATTTGGCATTTTGAGATTTTCATTTTGGTGGGAATCCACTATTGTGATACTTTGGGGGCATTGAAACATCTTGGGGTTTTTTTTTTTTTTTTTTTTTTTTGAGGCAGAGTCTCACTTTGTCACCCTTGGTAGAGTGCCATGGCGTCATAGCTCATAGCAACCTCAAACTCCTGGGCTTAAGCAATTCTGTTGCCTCAGCCTCCCAAGTACTACAGGTGTCCACCACAATGCCTGGCTATTTTTTGTTGCAGTTGTTACTGTTGTTTAGCAGGCCTGGGCCGTGCTCGAATCCATTAACTTTGGTGTATGTGGCCTGCTATGGGCGCCGAGCCAAAACAGCCTATTATTTTTATGTTTCCAGAGTTCTTGGTTCTTTCTCATCTGAAACAACTTCCCTCATCTCAGGATAGCTAAGTTTGCAATTCACTTCTCCTTTGCTGGGAACTCTCCTACTTAGTGAAAAGAAGGGACGATCCCTGGATCACACATGTGTCCTATGAGCCGGCAGAAGTGGGTGGATCCACCGAGAGCCTGTAAAGGGCTGTTCTCCTGTGTCCCTGCATTCTCCTGTGCTTGTCTTAGTCCAAGCAGTGCTGGGGCATATGCACATGGGATGGTGAGTTGTTCCCCTCACCCACTGTGGAAAGTTTGGGGGGGGAGGGGCTAGGTGAGTCTCTCTCCATGAAGGCTGGTGATATGGGAGATTGCTCAGCCTGGATCTCTGTGGTCCCCAGGAGGGGGGCCAGGCAGCAAATGGGCCTGTGGGCAGGATGCCAGGCAGCGGGGGCTTTCTCCTTGTGCAGGTCTGGCTGTAGCTGTTGCTGCAGCACTTCTCAGGTGGTGTCAGCAGATGTAGATAGCAGTGGTGTCTGCTCTACTTAAATTCCCTGGTGGTGGTGGCGTGCCTGGGTCTCAGCCCATAGTGGCACAGGAGTCTTTGCTGTCCCTGCTCTCTCCATGGCTCAGTAGGGTGATACAGAGGCAATTGCAGTTAATCCCTGTTAGACCTAGATGATCTGAGCTTGAGAGCTCAGTATGGCCTCAGTTACATTGAGCTGGGAGTAGAAGCCAGTTGGTCCCTGCTGTGCCTGTTTTTTGGTACAATGTTGATGCACAGTCTGCAAGCACCTCCCTGCTCAGTTTGGAGGCTTGCCGTGGTGGAGGTGCCCCTTTACCGCTCAGACTACAGTGTCCACGGGGAAAGCATGGAGGCCTGACCCTCTCTCATGTGTGGAAGCTTCCCCAGCTACCTTCCCATCTTGCCAAGTAGATCACCCCACATCGTTCTCCTTCGCTTTGGGCATTTTCAGTGAGTTTTTCAGTTTTTTTTTTTTTTTTTCTAGAGGCAGAGTCTTACTTTATAGCCTTCAGTAGAGTACTGTGGCGTCACAGCTCACAGCAACCTCCAACTCCTGGGCTTAGGTGATTGAGCCTCTTGCCTCAGCTTCCTTAGTAGCTGGGACTACAGGTACCCACCACAACGCCCGTCTGTTTTTTTGTCCCAGTTTGGCCAGGGAGTTTTTCAGTTTTATAAAAACAAAATCATTATAGAGTCAAATCTACTAAAATTTTTCATGATTTATTCCCTCTGTCTTTTATTAGTGGTTGACGTGTCCATGTGATTATGTTGGTCAAAGAAAAACTATACTGATTTTCAAAATTAGCCAGAGAAAACTTTGTAGGAGTGTTTGCCCAGTCCATTTCAAGGGATCTGGTGGGATGAACCACACACAATGTAAGCCTTGGATTTTTCCAAACAAAGTAGAAAAAATCAGCTTGATCTCCTCTAAGGGGAAGGGCATCAGAAGCAATGTCTATCTACTGCTTAGAGAGTTGGAAAGTGATGATGATTCTACCCATTGTTGTTGGAGAATGCAGCATTTCTGATAAGAAGGGAGTGTGTATGTGTGTGTGTGTGTAGGACACAAACTAGAATAAAGCAAACTCATAGTAGAGGCTAGGTAAGAACAGACAACAATAAAGTTTCAGAGTTTATTCTTTAAACCACACCAACTGATGGCCCCTGCTTAGGAAAGAATGCAAGTGCTCAAATGCCCTCATTATTCTAAATTCCACAGTGACATGCTCTTCTATAATATACAGTATTGCATGGAAAGAAAATGCTCACACTGAAGGGATGCTGTTTTTTCTTTATTCCTATTTCTCAAAACATTATTTTAAGTTATTCTGACAGTCAGCTACAAAAAGTGGAAGCCTAAACAAAATAATTTAATGCTAAACCTATACGATGCCAGGATTTGGATAAAATAAACATAAAAGTTATTATCCAAATGTTCTATAAAATAATATAATAACGTATTCTAGAAAGTATTAGAAAATCAGAGTTGTTCAAAATTTCTTGCCCTAATGACTAGTGTGTATTTTAAAAACATTCTATACAAAGATGTACCCTTTTCCTATTGCAAGCCTCCCAACACTAAATAGCATTATCTTTTTCCTAGTGCAAGCCTCACAATGCTAAATAGCATTATCTGATAAATAAATATTTAAATGAATAAAGCAGAGTCTGAAGTAAGAAAGAAAATTTGATGGAGGAGAGATTAATTCCTCCTCTGGCAGAGGGGGTAATGTTATAAGATTTCTCTTCCTGCCTGGGGTATAAGGTCAGAATAGGAATAGATGGAAATTGGGGTCATAGTATACTTGTGATACAAGAAAAGTAGTAAACAACTTTGAATTCCAACATCCATTTCTTTACCTTCAACATGTGGGGAAATGGGCTTCATTATTAAATTCCGTGACTTGTTTGTACCTTGAGTTCATTGTGTTATCCTTTCCTTGTAGTAAATTAGGAATGGGGACTCATTAAGTTTTCTCTTTTGCTAACAGTTGTTTTATATGGGGCAGCTGGATGCAGATCGTAAAGGGGAAGAGAAGATTTGTCCAGTGAAACAAAATTTTAAAGGGACTTTGATGGAGAATAGGAATAAAACCTTGAGAACAATTTGACTTCAAATATATTAATATTACAAGGCCATGGTAACCAAGAAAGCATGATATAGCTATAAAAACAGACACATAGACCAATGGAATAGAATAGAAAATCCAAAAATAAATCCACTATTTATAGCAAGCTGATTTTCAACAAAGGTACCAAGAACATATTTTGGAGAAAGGACACCTTCTTCAATAAATGGTGCTGGAAAACTGGGTATCCATTGTAGAAGAATCAAATGAGACCCTTATCTCCCACAAAATCAACTCAAAATGGATTAAAGAGTTAAATGTAAGACCTGGAACTATAAATCTACTAGAATTAAATATGGAAGAAACACTCCATGCATTGTTCTAGACAAAGACTTTATGGCTTTGACTTCAAAAACAAGGCAACAAAAACAAAAGTATGCAAATGGGACTTTGCTAAAGTAGAAAACTTCTGCACAACAAAGGAAATAATCAACAGAGTGAAGAGATAACACAAATGGGAGAAAATATTTGCAAGCTATTCATCTAACAAGAGACTAATATCCAAAATGTACAAGAAACTCAAACAACTCAATAACAAAAAATCTAATAGTCCCATTTAAAAGTGGTAAAATACCTGAATAGACAGTTCTCAAATGAAATTATACAAATGACCAACAGGTATATGAATAAATGCTCAACATCAATTATTAGAGAAGTGCAAATCAAAACCATGACAAAATATTATCTTAGTTGAGTTAGAAAAGTAACAGATCCAGCTTGGTGTCTGTAGTTCAGTGGCTAGGGCACCAGCCACATACATACACCAGAGCTGGCGGGTTCAAACCCAGCCTGTCCCTGCCAAACATCAATGACAACTACAGCCAAACAGCCGGGTGTTGTGGGGGGCTCCTATAGTCCCAGCTACTTGGGAGGCTGACGCAAGAGACTTGCTTAAGCTGTGATGCCACAGCACTTTATCCAGGGCAACAGCTTGAGACTCTGTCTAAAAAAAAAAGAAAGAAAAATAACAGAGCTTTGTGAAGATATGGAGATAAGAGGACATTTATATACTGTTGGTACGGATATAAATTTAGTACGCCCATTAGGGAAAATAGCATGGAGATTTCTCAAAAACCTAAAACTAGAACTATCATAACATCCAACAATTCCACTAAAAGTTATCTATTCAAAGGAAAAAAAAATCAGTATTAAAGGGATACCTGCACTTACTTCCATGTTTATTGCAGCACTATTCACAATAGCAAAGATATGAAATTGACTTAAGTGTTTATCAACAGATGAATAGATGAAGAAAATGTATACACACACACACAATCAATTACTAGTTGGCCATATTAAAGAATGAAATCCTATAATTTGCAACAACATGAATGGAAATGGAAGTCATTATCTTAACTTAAATAAGCCAGGCACAGTAATACAAATACTGCATGTCCTCACTCCTACATGGGAGCTAACAAAGTTGATTTCGTAGCAGTAGAAAGGAGAATGATAGTTACCAGAGACTGGGAAGGGTGTGTGTGTGTTGGGGTGGGAGGAATAGAGAGAGGTTGCTTAACGGGTACAAACATATAGCTAGATGTTAGTAGAATAAATAAATTCTACTGTTCAATACTAGAGGGGGATGATATAGTTAACAACAATATATTGTGTATTTCAAAGTAGCTGGACTAGAGGACTTAAAATGTTCCCAACACATGAAATCACAACTAGGGTGATGGAAACCTTAAATACTCTGAGTTGGTAATTACACATTTTATACATTTAACAAGATATCACGTACACATCATAAATATGTACAAATATTATGTGCTGATAAAAAGTTTTAAAAACACAAGAAGTCTAAGAAATGTCAAGCCATCAGAACCTTTCTTAAAGTGATCATTAAGATATTTTGATAACAGTTACTTGAAGAAAATGAATTGACCTAAAAAAATTAAGAAACCCTGAAAAATAAATT
Source organism: Galagoides demidoff (assembly GCA_963574575.1). Lineage (NCBI taxonomy): Eukaryota > Metazoa > Chordata > Mammalia > Primates > Galagidae > Galagoides > Galagoides demidoff. The sequence continues at coordinate 16,151 of CAUYQV010132824.1, forward strand.
ATTAGAAGCAGCTTTTAGTACATCTTTGTGAGTACTTAAGAGAGGTTCCTGCTTTTCAAAGCTGATTACAGTAATAAAACAGAGAGAGGGCTAAATAAAGCAAAGATGGAATACCAATTGTGTTGTTCAGGTGAGTTGTAACACACGAGACACAGTCAAATATTCACTGAGACTATTGAAGTCTTCTTGCTTCTAATATACACAGAACAAAGGAGTTTATCCTTGAAAGTTGTAATAAAAGTCATATATTTTACAAAGCAACTAGCTAACAATCAAAATGATGACTAGAACAGTATCTTACATACCAATACTAACATTGAATGTGAATGGTCTTAATGCCCCCCTTAAAAGATATAGAATGGGCTCAGAGCCCGTAGCACAATGGTTACAGCACCAGCCACATACACAAAGGCTGGCAGGTTCGAATCCAGCCTGGGCCTGTTAAACAATAATGACAACTGCAATAAAAAATAGCTGGGCATTTCAGCAGGTGTCTGTAGTCCCAGCTCCTTGTGAGGCTGAGGCAAGAGAATCACTTACACTCAAGAGTTTGAAGTTGCTGTGAGCTGTGACGCCACAGTACTCTATTGAGGGTGACATAGTGAGACTCTGTCTCAAAAAAAAAAAAAAGATTCAGGATGGCTGAATGAATAAAAAACAAAATCCTGGGTGGCACCTGTGGCTCAAAGGAGTAGAGCGCTGGCCCCATATGTCGGAGGTGGTGGGTTCAAACCCAAACCTGGCCAAAAACCACACACACACACACAAAATCCCATATGTGGTGCTTTCACGAAACCCTTTGAAATTCACAGAGATTCTCATAGACTCAAGATAAAGGGATGGCAAAAAACATTCTCTGCAAATGGAAATCAAAAGGAAACAGGAGCAGCTATTCTTATATTGGAAAAAATAAACTTTAACAGTGCTAAAAAAAGATGAAGATGGTTATTGTAAGGGATCAATTGCCAGGGAAAATCACAACAAATAAAGAAAACAACAGACTGATATTCCTTATGAACATAGATGCAAAAATTCTCAACTAAATATGAACTAATTGAATTAAACAGCACATCAAAAAGATAATTTACCATGACTGAATAGTTTCCATCCCAAGGAAGCAAGAAAGTTTTGGTAAATACAAACCAATGAATATGTGCTCAAGGAGTAGGGCACTGACCCCATATATCAGGTATGGCAGGTTCAAGCCTGGCCTTGGCCAAAAACTGCAAAAAAAAAAAAAAGTCATTTATCATATTGCATCCTTATTTATAAGTAAAATATGTTTGTAATTTTCCCTTTATAATAACATGTTTTCTCCAATTTTAATATCAGGTGTATCCAGATTAAGTAGAATGATTTTGAAGTATTACTTTTCCTATTGTCTATAACATTTGGCATGATCTGTTTTTTTTAAATTATCTTTTATTTTTATTTATAAATATTAGTTA
>CAUYQV010132825.1:0-16788 GCA_963574575.1 Galagoides demidoff
GCGGGCGCCTGTGGTCCCAGCTGGTTGGGAGGCGGAGGCAGGAGACTCGCTTGAGCCCAGGAGTTGGAGGTTGCTATGAGCTGTGATGCCATGGCACTCTACCCAGGGGGATAGCTTGAGGCTCCGTCTCAAAAAAAAAAATATATATGTTTAATTCCTCACAACAAATTATAATCTTAAGGGCATCTAGTAATGGTCAGTTCTTTTTAGGTGCTTTGCTTTGCCCAGATCCATCAGAGGATTCACTATCACAGCCTTATGAGATTTACTTACTAAGACTTGAAAGTCAAATTACTCCGTAGGCTGCAGAATGGATGTTGCATTAGTGGCCATGAAGTAACATCTTGAACATCTCCATCCGAGCTCCTGGTGACCAGGTGCACTGTTAATATGCAATAATATGTATTTTAAGAGACAGTCTTGCTCTGCCACCCAGGGTGGAGTACTTGAAGCGCAATCACAGCTCACTACAGCCCTGAACTTCTGGTATTAAATAAGCCTCCTACCTCAGCCTCCCAAGGAGCTAGTACTATGTGCACACACAACCACATCAGGTTAATTTTTAAAAAGTTGTTTGTGGAGATGGGGTTCTTCCTACATTGCCCGGGCTGGTCTCAAATTCCTAACTGCAAGAGATCCTCCCACCTTGGCTTCTGGCCAGCAATATTTTGAAAGGAATCTTTTTCTTCAATAGTAGGTCTCAACAGTGAGTTTAAAATAGTCAATAAACCATGCTACAAAGAGATGTGCTTTGTTATTTCCTTCATAGCACAAAGGCAGAGTTCATTCAATATAATTCTTGAAGGTCCTAAGATTTTTAGAATGGTCAATGATCATTGGCTTCAACTTAAAGTCATGAGCTACATTAACAAGAAAGTCAGCCTATCCTTTGAGGCTTTGAAGACAGGCATTGACTTTTCCTCTTTGGCTAGGAAACTCTTAGCTGGCATCTTCTTCAACAAAAGGCTGTTCTGCCTACATTGAAACATCCACTGTTTAGTGTAGGCCATCTTCATCAGTTATCCCAGCTAGATATTCTAGATACTTTGCTGCAGCTTCTCCGTCAGCACTTCACCTTGCACTTGTAGGTTCTAGACATGGCTTCTTCCTGTAAGCCTCATGTTAGCTTCCCGTAAGCCTCATGTTAGCTTCCAGCTTTTCTTCTGCAGCTTCCTCACCTATCTTAGCCTTTACAGAATTGAAGAGTGTTAGGGCTTTGCTCTGGAGTAGACTTTGGCTGACAGGGATATTGTAGCTGGTTTGATCTTCTGTCCAGACCACTCAAACTTTCTCTGCATCAGCAATGAGGCAATTTCACTTTCTTGTCATTCATATGCTCCCTGGAGTATCACTCTTAATTTCATCGTGAACTTTGTTTGCATTCACAAGTTGGCACTTGTTTGGCCCAAGAGGCTTAGCTCTCCGCCTATCTCAACTTTCAACATGCCTTCTTCACTAAGCTCAATCATCTCTAGCTTTTGATTTAAAGTAACTGACATGAGACTCTTCCTTTCATTTAAACACTTAGAGGCCACTGTAGGGTTATTAATTGGCCTAATCTCAATATTGTTGTGTGTGGGGGAATAGGGAGGTCCAAACAGAGGGAGACAGGCAGGAATGACTGGCTGGTGGAGCAGTCAGAACACATATGATATTCATCAATACGCTCACTACCTTTTCAAAATAATTACAATAGTAACAAAGATCACTGATTACAGATCATCATTAAGAGATAAAATGAAAAGGTTTGCAATATAGCGAGAATCACCAAAACATGACAGACACGAAGTGAGGACCTATGTCCATACACTGGCTCATACAGGGTTGCCTCAACCCTTCGATTTGTAAAAAGTAAAGAATGTATTCAGGCAGCACAATAAGCCAGATGTGCCTGTATTACTTCTGTAACTTTTGTAACATTCTGTCCAAAAGTTACAAAATCAGAACTAGTAGATACACTAATGAGAAGACTTCTGACCAGGTGTAGGAAAGAAAACTAGAAATGGTCAAGTTATGCCAACAGTAGTTACAGCACATAACTTAAAGGAGGGTACCTTTAAGATACGGCACACCTCCGTCATCAGCCAGGAGGGGATCCCTGCAGGACAGTACCAACCACCAGGCTGCCCTCCTGCCTAGCTGAGGAGAGGTCAACTGGTCTCCCTTTGTATGAGAGCACTCAGTGCTTCTGAGGAAACTGGGAAACTTTAGGATAGTTTAGACCTTTTTACAATAGCTAACTAAGAATTTAAATCAAGTAAAATAATACCCATAAAATGAAGAACCACTTTTGCTTGTCTAGAAATAACCATGAAAATGTTAGAACGAACCAAAATATACTTGTAAGCAAAAAGCCATGTTCAGCTCAGCAAAATGTAAATTGTTTTTGCATGAGGTGGTTGGTGAGGGCAGAGAGTCATAAATTACGACTTTGAGGCTGCTGTGTCCTTCTGGCCTGGAAAACAGATTAACCTCCCTGCCCCTACCTGCCAAAGAAGGCTGCTGGCAGGGAGGTCCACAGAGGCAGGGAAGACCACACTGGCTGTGGTGCTCTCCCTCCCTACTCTGGCTTCTGCCCCTAATGAGCTCAGCTGCTCCTGGCCAGAGGCAGGTGGAAGCAGTTTATGGTTTCATTAGATGACAATTGAATCTATTAACATAATGATAGTCTTCACATAGAGCAATTTGTACTGTGTATGTTTCAACCAAACTGAGAGGTGAAGACTGGAGTGGAGCAGAGCTGTGTTTCTCAGACCCACAGATCAAAAGGGATAGCAAGTGTGAAACATTTACACGGTGCCAGGCGCAAAGGGGTCCCCGTGACAGCAGCAGTCAGTACAGAAAGGGCAGTCAAGAAAAACAGAAGGTCAGCGTGATGAGTGATCCAGAATAAGCAGGCTCCCCATCTGCTTTTGGGCCACTGACTGAATGGGCATGTGGTGCTTGTATTTGGGTGAACCAGTTGGTCCTAGAGCGCGTACACATCTTCCAAGGGTGTGCCAGAACATGCTCTTCCCCTGTGTGAACCAACACAGACAAAAGTGGTCACCGCTTGAATTCACCCTGAGAGGACTGCGCCACTGCAAACCCAATACAGAAAGCCACAGGCACCTCTGAGGGTGCCTCGCAGCGCTGTTCACAACAGCTGCCCAGGCTTGGAGTGTTTCTTGTTTGGTCAAATTATTTGTCTTCTATCACATTAACTAAGGCGGTTGATTAAAACTATCATTTCTTAAGTGACAACCTTTGCTCTTGAAATACCCTCAGGACTACACTGTACAGAGTAACTACAACCTACAACTTAAGAGACATTCACAATATGAGCCAAAAATCCAAACTACCTTTTCAAGGCTGACAATGGGGACAAAGAACAGAGACAACCTGTGGCCTATTAATGACAGTCCTCCTCTGTCTACAATCCTGGTACTGCTCAGTTTGACAACACCCCTCATAGGACAGGGGAGATTTCTCTTCTTCTAACTATGGGAGATAATTCCTTCTCCACCAGCTTTTGAGGTCATGGGTAGGGTGGCATGGTCACAGTTGCCCATGCCACCCTAACCATCACCACATGGTCAAGAAAGGCAAAGGGTCCATAGATATGGGCAGCCAGATTCTCATTTCCTCAAAATACACTACCCATAGGTGGCAGGCCCATAGCACTGATGCCACAGTGCCCTTCGAACACTATTTGCTAAACATTAACAATTATTCCTTTTGGTTAAACCCAGTCTTTATCTCAAAACCATTACATCAGGGGTCCTCCAACTTTTTAAACAGGGGGCCACTTCACTGTCCCTCAGACCATTGGAGGGCCGGACTGCGGGCCCTGGGACGAGTCGGCTGCTAAGCAGGACAGGTAGTGGCAGCAGAAACACCCGGTGGGCCACATAAATGTCCTAGGAGGGCTGCATGTGGCCCATGGGCTGTAGTTTGAGGACACCTGCATCACATCCTTCAAGCAGCCAACATCAATCTATCAGAGGTGTCTTAATCACAAAATCACCCAACATCACCTACTTCAGACTTCAGCTAGAAACTTTCAATTGACAACGGGTTGCTCTCCTGCAGTGTGAACTGCGGCCTGTCCTACCAGCTTCACGTTCCCCAGACACCCTACTATCTTGAATTAAAACCACCAAATGCACACAACTGCCGTCGGTGATCCCACCACATCACAACGAGGAGGCAGTCCCAGCGGAGGCCTGAGAACCAGGCAGAGGCCAATGTCCAAGTCAGGGCAGCTATGCTGCTCATGCACTGACCCTGCAGTAGGCTCACTCTCCAAGGGAAGATGAGCCTTTGCTCTAGTGGGAAAACTGCTGGCAGAGGATTCCTAAGAGAAAAGCTTCACGTCACATATCTGTAAGAACCAAACATTCACATAACTTGACAAGGTCACGTCAAAGCAATGGCAAAGTAACATCTTGCTTAGAGAGCTTTTCAGGTCATGAAGCCAGAAGTTTGAGGGACCCAGCCAACAATAGAGAACAATGGCTCTCAACTGACTCTCCTGAAGGTGTGTGATACACTGTAGTATATTGAGAGTAATTTGTTACAAAAGTATCCAATGTACTCAGTACTTCTATGAAACAGAATTATATTTACTCACACTTTGTTATGAAAGATAGAACACAACTATAGCCCAGGATGAAGGAGAGAAATGGAGTGGGAAGGGAGGGCAGGGGGGAGGTTTGATGGAGTTCAGTAAAAGGTGGGACCACACCTATGGAGCATTTTGCAAGGGTACAAGTCAAATCTGTCAAGTGTAGAACATAAATGTCTTAACACAATAATCAAGTAAATGAGGCAAAAGCTATGTTGATTGGTTTGATGTAACCACCTTAGATGGTATAAAAAAAAAATCAACACATTGTACCCCACATAAGCCTAAATGTATTCATGATCTATGTGAATTTGACTTAATATAAAATAAAATAAAAAAAAAAACAAACGAACAACAAAAAAATTTGTTACTAATGATAGTTAAGAGTGCCCAGACCACAAACACTCTCTCCTAACGTGAGCCTCACTGACGTGCATTCCCACATTCTATAACCAGAGCCTTATTTCCTCACTGCTATAGCCCAGACCCTGATGTGGTCCACATGTGTACATGTCACCTAACATCAAGGTGGGTGGGGCTGAGGATGGCCAGGCCTGGAGCTCTGCCTCCATATGACCAAGCTCTGCTATCTCACATGTGTAACATCAATACAGCATTCTGCACAATGTAAATAGACACCCTAACCAGAACACAGGCAGAAGGAAGAAAAGGGTCTCATCCAATGTCAGGTTAAAGGAGAAAGAGCCAAAGGGGAAAGGCGATGGCACCTTCTCCTCATCCTTACCCTGCCAGCCCCTGGGACTGCCAGACCCCATACAGGGCAGAGAGCACGTTCCCACTAGCAGTGCTGGAACCAGCCTATATGAAAAAATAAAAGACACATCCGTTAACTTCCGGAGCTCCAACATACAGCTGCCTCAGATGTGTGGGGCCCACCACCCTCCTCTAGGACAGAGTTTCAAACAGACTGAGGAGTTTCATCAAAATGGGGACCTAGCCTGGAAGTGCTGTGCTTGCACACAAAGACAGTAGTGCAACCCATGCCACATAGGGAAGCTGCTTTTTAGAGCTCACCCCAGTTACTGACAACAACTAGTTCACAGGAAAAATACAGAAAGCACCATGCCGTGGCCTGAGAAGGACAGCACGTCATCAGGATACTTGGTACTATCGTGAAACGTGCCTGAACAGCTCACAGGGTGAGGAGTACCACGTTCATTTCAACACTCTGAATTCTACCCCCATGTGCTCCACTTTGTCACAAGGAAAGGACTTCTATTGTTTTGGTCCAGATACGTTAGACATATGGCATTCCTTGACTCCTAGTGTAGCTCTTTTTAAAAAAAAATAATTTTTCTCTTTAGCAACCTTTTTAAAAACAATATGACAACTGTCTTAACTCAACAGGTTGAGTCCAAGCATGCCCTTATATTCAGAGCTTACAGCTTATTTGCTGTGTGGGATGAAGCCTGTCAACCTCTGTAAGCTTTAGGCTTGGTTATTAGTAAAAACAGAGTTTATTCAAAAACAGTATTACCAGACAGTGGCCTTATCAGCTCTCCTTGCTTATAACCTAACATAGGTGAAAATGACTTTGAAATGGTAAAATGCGACATGGACGTTGGTTGTGGGTTACTGTGGATACTGTTCTGTCAGTGTCGGTTTTATTACAGGTTCCACAAGCAGCATAAGGGGCTATTACAGGTAAGAGCTGGACCACTTTTATTCATGTCATGTATCTGTGAGTCCTAGCGCCAATAGACATAAGCATTTATTGTGTGTGTTACATTATTTTTCCACTTACTTTTGCCAACATTATTCTTGTCTTTGCCACATCCAGGGGCGTGGTGACTGCAGCTGCAAAACCACCTATGTATATGAGAATGAGAATACCCAACATGCAAGTGAGATACTATTTACTATACTATATGGTAATGTTATAATTTATATTTTATAATGCCTTATAACTTTGCCTAAAGCACCTGATTCAAGAATAGGATGCACACATAGAAAATCTTTATCTACATGCTTTATTTCTTTTGCTAGGGCAGAACTACTTATAAAAGAAACATAAGAAAATACTTCACCCACTTGGGAAAGAAAACAAGGCCCCACAATGTATCTTGCCTTTTTATGGACAGGCAAACTAATCTGAGTGTGTGGGAAGTACGTACATGACACTTGTGTGTGGCCACGTACCTGCTCTCCCTACCAGAGGCAGCCACTCTGGATACTTCCAAGGCCTGTGCCTTGCTTTGGGCCCCAGTTCTTTAAACCAACTCCCAAACACTTCCATCAGGTCTACCTCCTATAGCAACATGGATGGAGTCATGTATACCACTCGAGGGATTTTTGGCATAGATGGATGGACTCTTCAAGTTAAAAGAGAATAGCTTTCTGCACTTCACAGGCTTGGAGAGCTACTATATTTGTAAACTCTCTTAAGCATCTTTTTCGAGTCAGTCTTACTGAAACAGGTATTCCAGCTATGCCTTCCTTCCTACTTTCTCTCTCATATTCTCTTTATCTAAATGTCATAATGGCTAAATTGTTCACAGATTTTAAAAGGGTTTGTATCCATGAAAAGAATTGAAGGTCTTTTGCCTCACAGTTAATGGTATGAGCATTTTACTTAATATGGTATAAAGATATAACCAAGAGGCCCTAAGCAGACAGAAATAATAAACCCTAAAGGGCTTGCAGAAGATTCTGCTTCCATGAGCTTAGGGGAAAGAGGTGGTTTTGTGAGGGCTGACCGGAACACGTGTGCATGAAGGACACTCCAGAAATAGCACTACTTTCTTTCTCACTTCTGTGGCTTGTGAACAAGAAGGTCATTTGATCTCTGCCAAATATCTTTCTAAATATGTTCCCATGATAAGATCGTTACATGGAACTTCCCCCATATGTTCACATTTGTCATGACACTGACTTTCTGGAAGGTTACCTATTTATACTGTCACCTTCCAATTGTGGTTACTTATGAATGGCACACACATTAGGGCTTAGGGGCTAACAACTAACATGACTATTAGAATCCCCTTGGTTTTACCCACCTTTGGATAATGAATATATAAAATGCTTTGTTCCAAATTCAAAAGTTGCCTGAAATTCAGAGACTTGCAAAACTCTGGGTGTTTTAAGATTTAGTGGGCTTAGTCCTGAAATCCTACTCCTTAGTTTTTTTTTTCTTAACCACATGTTCTACCCTAAATACACACATCACATACACACTTTTGGTTATAAAGGAAGGTCCAGGAAGGCTTCACATCATCTAAAAAGAAATTAAAAAAAAAAAAAACTGAAAATTTCAACTCATCCTTTGAAAGGGACAAGTCAGGTGGCCCCAAGGCTGTAGGTTCCCCAGCCCGGGGCAGAACAAGAGCTCCTTCATATACCTGTGATGAGTGATCTCCAAACAAGCATTTAGCCATGCAAGGCTTCCACAACAACACCAACGAACATGTTTTTGTTTGTATTGTGTCAGGTCTTCTTACTTATTACCCAAATAATCCCTCACCCTATGCTAGAATTTCAAGCCCATTGGGGAGACTGTGACCTCTCCCTTTCTCCCCTTCGCCCTCACTTCCTCTCCCCTTCCCCATAACCCCCACTTCTCCCCCTAGACAATGTAGAGAGGTATTTATTATGAGAAACTGATCAAAAAATATTAGAGTACAAATATCACTAGAGAAGCAAATGCCATAATTATTCAGACTGCTTTATGGGTTTTTGTTTAGAAGTTAACTTGAAGTGAGGAAGTTGACAAAGTTCTTTTAGCCCCCTCTAGTTTACCAGACCAAAAGCCAAGGGAATTTCTGAACATGACAAGCCGTCAGCACCTCCAATCTAAAGAGACATTTTTGAATATCTGTGCCAAGTAGTTTGTAAAACAATCATGGGCGAGGAAGAGTGCCGAGGATGGCACGCAGAATGATTCATCTGCAATGATTTTAGCCAATTTAAACTTGGAAAAGCACACGGGGATGAGAAATCCGATTTCTGATTTGAAGGCAAGTTTTATCCCTGGCTCCGTGGCCATGTAAGGATAAACAGTCTGAGAGGGCAGCATGGAAGCATTTTAAGGGGGCTGCCCCCTTAATGACAAGCTGGCAAGTCATTATTCATCTCTCTATACTGTGTAAATGCGCAATGTTGCAACAAACTCTGACCAGATATCACTTTTTCAAAATTTGGAATATTTTCAAATAATGTTTATCCTTCAGAAATGTTTTAAAATAGTAACCTTACTCCTGGATATAAAACAAGAAATGTATTTATCTTTTGCTAAATATATGTGGATCTGCTGACAGATTTTTTTGGAGGCCTTGGGCAAACTCCTTCACTTATCAGAATCTCAGCTGAAAAAACAAGATGCTTATATTGGAGGAATTTTAAAATATACAAGCTATTGGATAAGATTATTCTGTATACTAACTTTATCAACATTAAATAATATTAAAAATTAATAATGTTGATTCATTAATGTCATTTATTAATGACATTATTCCTTCAATCAACAGAGAAGATAAATTATTGTGATAATAGCATTTCATTTTCTGGATGTTGGCTGTTCTTGCTGAAACAGTAATAACTCCTTCATCTGTTCAGTTTTCCAGATGACAAGTTAGGAGCACATAATGTAGAAACAGTTCCTTCTGCAGTACAGATAAAGGGAAGTGGTGCTCAGGAAGTCCTCAAAGTCTTATTCCTGAGCTGGGGACAGAACAGACTTGACAAGCTTGTAAGTCAGACAGCCTGTGCTAGACGTGTGGCTCTGGGCAGCTCACCTCCTTTCTCCACATTCCAGTGTCCTCAGTTGTCACAGCTGTGCTGCTATACCCTCCCATGACCCACCTTAACTAAAAGGCCTGGGTGGCTGGTTCCTCCCACAGAGCAAACTGCTGATAAAGTTTCCTGCCTTCCCTCCTGACTAAAGTCAATGTCAATCATAGGGTATCAAGCACAAAGGAAACCATAATGCATGCACATTCCTTGCCTAATAACAATGCATCAGCAAGCAGATCTTTGAATCAGTATTTAAGGCATGGAACCAGACAATATATACTTATTTCAACACTTGGAAGTGTTACAGTATCCTTGACTTTAAGAAGTGGCCTTCCTTAACTGAGGATGACTAAATTTCCATAATGTGCTCACTCTGTCCATAGGGCCCAGAAGGGAGTCAGCAAAATGGCACATTTCTCTCAGGGCCTGGGGAATGCTAACTCCTGACCTCTGGAAAATGAATCAAGACCACCTACTTATTTAACAAAGCTAATGGTTATGTGTCATGTGGAAACAATTACCATCATGATTGGTTAGGTTTCGGGTCTAGAGGCGGATGCTGATCCTGATTATCAATTCTACCAACGGCTCTAATTATTAATAACAAATCCTATAACATTTGTTCTGTTTTCCCAATCACTGCAACATGAAACCCAACCCAACCAACAACCATCAAATAAGTGGAAAAAGAATTATTTTCCAATAAAACTGACACCCTAAAGTTACTTATTTATCAATTTACAAGCTTCATACCTAAACTAAAAGTTTAGACTTTTCTGGCAAATTTACATTTCCTTTTATTTCAATTCTAATTCTAATTTAACTTTATTCAAAACAACAAAATATATTTCTCTTTTAGGCCCTTAAACCTATCACGTATTAAATTCTTTAAAGAACCTGAGTTCTCATTAAAAGCTCACTGGAACATTTGTATGACTTAGTGATGGATGATGAGATACTGGCTCTTGCTTTAATGTCTCAAAAACGCCCAGATGTGTAGACTGCCAATCTTCCGCACAGAGCAGCTTAGCATTCAGTAAGTTGTGAAGGACACTCTGCTCTCCTCCTGACACTAGTTAATCTGCAGCGCTGTCAAACCATAAATCACTGCTTTCTGCAGAAATCACTTAAACCCCCAAAGCAATGCTTCAGGCAGACAGCTGCATGGTTAGCCCTGCACCCATAGCAAGTCACTTCCCACAGAGGACTTTATAAATCATCTTTAAGATAATCCCAGGGCCTGAGTGAAGGCTTTAATAAAGATAAAAAGAAAAAGGAAAATTTGTCAAAAACAAATTGGTTGTCTGTCTTTCAGGCAGACACATTTTTAGCAGGTTTTTTTCCCCTTCAGACATGTTCTTTTCTCAAACAAGTTGTAGAACTCTCTTCAGCTAAACAATTTGGAATTTCTAAAGAATGTTGTTTTTGCATAGTTAATATTTTCACATTTTTCTCCTCCTCTTTGGTCTTTCCCAGTATAATATAATCCCTTGCACCTGCGAAAGCTCCACAGACTGCTGACTGCCAAGAATCCACCACATGATCCTGCCTCCAGGACCAGAGGGCCTGCGTTTAAGGAGAAAGAAAAATACAAGTTATTAAATATTTGAATTTATCAGAACCTCCTGTGGGTTAGCTCTGGGGATGGGAACTTAAGTGAGAAGCTATTTTGGTGGCATTCTTCACTGATGACATAAGTGACTTTCCCAAGGATTTAAATACATTCTAAAATAAGTCAAAAAATGAGGGTGACAGCTACATTAGAGTGCTCAAAGGAAATAATTTTCAGAGAATATGGGTGATACAAACACACACTCACCACAAGACAGTGAACTTATTCATGACCTTAAGTTTTCTTGTGTCCCTCTGTAACCCCTGCTTCCTGCCCTCCCTTACTACCCCTAAACAATCTGATCTGTCATTCTGGATTAGTTTGGCCTTTCTAGAATTTTATGTAAATGTAATCAGACATTATTTTTGAATCTGGTTTCCTTCATTCAGAATTATTTTATGATTCACCCATATTAAGCAGATATCAACAGTTCATTCCTTTTTTACTGGTGGTTACATCCCACTAGTTAACTTATGCATTGACCTGTTCGATGGACATTTGAGAGTTTTCCAATTTTGGACCATTACAAATGGAAGCTGCTACAAACATTTGCATACCAGCCAATAACAGACATATGCACTTTATTCCCCTGGGGAAATACCTAGAGTGGGATAGTTAGAGCACATGATAGGTATATATTTAACTTTCTAAGAACTGCCAAACTGTTTTCCAAAGTGGTCGTATCATTTTACATTCCCAGTAGCTGCAGTTTCTCCATGTTCCTCCCAACACTTGGTCTTGCCACCATTTTAAAATGTTAACCATTTGAACAAGTGTGAAGTTGTATTTCACTGTGGTTTTAATTTGCATTTCCCTAATGACTAATGATGCTGAGTGTTCTTTTCATGTACTATCTGCCATTCATTATTATCCTCTTTGGTGATGTGTCTATTCAAATGTTTTGCACATTTTTATAGGATTGCTTATTATCTAACTTACTGAGTTTTAAGCCAGGGGGTTGGGAATCTGTGGCCCTGTAGGTCTTGAAATGTGGCCTTTGACTAAATCCAAATTTTACAGAACAAATCTCTATTAAGATGAGTGCAGCACAGAAAGATTAATCTGATTAATTCATTTTCTTGCCTCCATTGGTGTTCTTTTCATTCTCTTAACAATATCCTTCAAAGAACAAAAGCTTTTAATTTTGATGAAGTGCAAATTATCCTTTTTTCCCCAAATTATCATTTTCTAGATTTTTTTTTGGTGTCACATCTAAGAAATCTTTGACTAATCCAAAGTCATGAAGATTTTTCAATCCTGTGTTTTCTCTAGAAATTTTATGGTTTTGGATTTTATATTTCTATCATACCTTTTGAGTTAATTTTTATATATGGTACAAAGTATATGTTGAAGTTTTTTGTTTTTACATATAGATATTTAATTGTTCTTGCCAGAGGAAAAGATTATTCCCTTTCACCAATGAATGGCATTCTCATTTTTGTCAAAAACCAATTGTCCATATATGTGTGGGTCTATTTCTGGATTCTCCATTCTCTTCTAATCTGTGGGTCTGTATGTATGTACATATCTATCTATCTATCTATCTATCTATCTATCTATCTATCTATCTATCTTTATTGTTGGGGAATCACTGAGGGTACACTGAGTCAGGTTATACTGCTTATGTTTGCTGGGTTAAGTCCCTCTATTAATAGTGTCCCACCCCCAAGAGATGTGTCACACACTGTAGTCCCACACTCCCCACCCTCCTTCCCTCTCTCCTCTGCCCCTGTGAGTCTATCTTGATATCAATTCTATACTCTGTTGATGACTGTAGCTTTATATTAATACAGAAATCAAGTACTATTAGATTTCTGAATTTGTTGTTTTTCAAAGTTATTTTGACAATTGTAGGTTCTTCGAAATTGCATATGAATTTTAGAATTGTATAATCAATTTCTATAAAATAGCCTGCTGAGATTTTGATAACATGCACTGAACTCTGGGATTATTTTGTGTTAAAAATACTGAGCTTTGGCTCAGCACCTATAGCTCAAGCAGCTAGGGCACATACACTGGAGGTGGAGGGTTTGAACCCAGCCCAGGCCTGCCAAACAGCAATGACAACTATAGTCAAAAAATAGCCAGGCATTGTGGCACAGGTGCCTGTAGTCACAGCTAATTGGGAGGCTAAGGCAGGACAATCGCTTAAGCCTAAAGAGTTTGAGGTTGCTGTGAGCTGTTGACACCACAGCACTCTACTGAGGGTGACATAGTGAGACTCTGTCTCACAAAAAAAATGCATTTTCTTTCTCATAAGGGGTACCTCTCTCCATTTACTTAGGCCTCCTTTAATTTCTATCAAACTTTTCAGTCTACAGGTTTTCCATTGGTTTTGTCAAATCTATCCCTAAGTATTTCATGTTATGATGCCACTGTAAATGGTAATGTCTGTTTTATAAATGTCGATTTCTGGTTCTTCATTGTTAAATGTAGAAATTGATTTATCAACACAATTGATTTTCTTACAGTGACCTGGTATTCTGCCATCATGCTCAACTCTGTTGCTAAACTTCTCAGCTCTAATAGCTTTTTCACAGAGACCATCATTTTTTTTTTTTTTTTTTTTTGCAGTTTTTGGCCAAGGCCAGGTTTGAACCGACCACCTCCGGTATATGGGGCCAGTGCCCTACTCCTTTGAGCCAGAGGCACCGCCCAGAGTCCATCAAATTTTTTACATGGATAACCATATCATTTGTGAATAAAGACAGACTTACTTCTTCTTTTCCAACTGGGATACATTTTACTTCTTTCTCTTGCCTTACTGCACTGGGTTAGACCTTTAGCATAATAGTACATAATGTAATAATGTAACCAAAAGACCTCTTGAATATACTAATTTAAACTGTTACAATAAGCTGGATGGGTGGCTCACGCTGATAATCTTAGCCCTCTGGGAGGCTGAGGCAGGTGGACTGCTTGAGCTCAGGAGTTCAAGACCAGCCTAAGCAAGAGTGAGACCACCATCTCTACTAAAAATAGAAAAATTAGCTGGTGTAGTGGTGCCCACCTGTAGTCCCAGCTATTTGGGAAGCTGAGGCAAGAGGATCACTTGAACCCAGGAGTTTGAGACTGCTATGAGATAGGCTGACACTCCAGCACTCTACCCAGGGTGACAGGGGAGTGGAGGGAGACAGACAGACAGATGGATAGACAGATAGGCATAATGGCTTACTGAGGATAGCGTGACATTTTTAGGGATAATCAAATACATCACAATTGAAAGAATAACAGTGAAGTTAGTACTAATTTCCTACTCTCAATACTTCCTCCCTGAAAAATATATATGGAAGGGTAAGAAAGTTGCTAAGGAAATGGAGAAGATACTATATATATATATATACACACACACACACATATATGGTCCCGTTTAGTTTGTCAGTTTTAACAACTTTTCACATCAAACAAGTTTGTTAACTGTAACAAATTAGACACATGATGATATGTAGTTTCTGAGGACTCCAATATTTTACTAATAAAAATGATTTTCTGAAAGTGCATTTACTCAATTTACTAGACTAGAAGTATAGCAAACACTAACAGATTTTAGTAACTTTGTTTGTGAAAGCAGATAAATTTTTTAAAAAAAGATTATATACAGGTTTTTGGCACATTTTTAGAAAATGCTCCTAAGTTTGCAAATAAATATGTGTGCTTTTGTAGAAAACACTGTGTTTTCCAGAGCTCTCATAAGCACTGGAGAAAAAGAAAACTAAGAAGACAGAAAAATAACATCTTTTTACTTTCAAAGTGGCAAAATGGGTATATTACTATCCTAATGCCAGTTTCAACATCATTACTTACTTCATCAACTTAGTAGGAAAAAAAGTATAGAAACTTGACTCTTGAATGATTCTTAGAGTAAGGGATGACTGGGGGCAGAGGCAAGATGGTAGACTGCAGCCAGCTTTCTACAGAGGCTCTCATCCAGAAAGAGACTTAAAGGACAAAGTTTAGCAAGTGAGCTGATGGTTTGGACCTGAGCCAAGAGAGAAGACTGAGGAACACACTTCGACCCTGCTGAGGCAAGCTGCGACCCCAAAAATACAATCAAAAGGTACAAAACCCACCACCAAGCAGACAGGAGTCCCCTCCCCCACAAGAAGGGCTTGCAGTTTACTCCATACAAACAAGCGAGCAGAGTTCAAACATCCTCCCACTCTATCCCACGGGAGATACCCCCTAAAAACTGGAGTTCCTACCCCTGCTGGCATGCCATGGCACCCCCCTGCCAGGCATAAAATCGTAAAACTGTATAAAACTGTATTTGTTCTCTACCTGCAACTCTGAACTCCCAGGATTCCCCCCCCCCTCACCCCAAGGTCTAGAGGTTTGTCACCCATGGAGTCCAGATTCTTGGGCATTTCCTTGAGAGGAGCAGAGGGGGAAAGGGCTGGTGCTGGTCTGTAATGACTCTGTGGCAAGGGATTAAGCAGAGGACCGTCAGCTGAGAGGAAGCCATACAGGAGCTGCAGAGCAATAGCTGCAGCAGAGGGAAAAGCTCACATCCCTGAGGCCATTCTAGATAGGCATGCCCTGTCTCTCTGGGAAGCCAGAGGTTGGGGCAGCAGTGACTGGCAGAATGGACTTGGGAAGATCTGTGAATAAAGAGACCATAATAGCACCTAGCCCTCAGAGGAATATAGCTGAGACAAAGTCAGTGGGAAAGCAGAGGCTGGAATTGACACCTCAGTGTAAACTCTAATTGTTTGCTGCCCAGGGCTGAGTTTTTTATCAGCTCTAGCAGCATCTGACCTGCTGAGGAAGTTAACCAGGACAGAAACAAATTCTGTAAAGTGGCTCTGTCCTGTTCTCCCAGCAACATCAACTAGGCGTGGGGCTGGAACTGAGTGAACTTCCCCAGCCTAAATTAAACACCCAAGGCCCCCATGCCAGACTCAGATTTCCTGGTGACTCTGGCAGTCATAAACCCCGGGAGCAGTTGCTCACTGGAGTGAACTGGGTCATAGCTCTGTGGGATTACCAATGACTGGGTGCAAGGTGGGGAAGGAGGCAACAACCTTCCCAGACTAATTCATTTGCTGGGTGGGTCCTTTTGCCCTCACAGAGCACTAGAGTAAGTCATATCTGAGCTGCCAGCAGACCCCTCATATATTGTTGCTGGAGACTTTCTGAACTCTCGCACCTGAGACTGGTGCTGACTGGGACAATCAATTTGGACCCTCTGAACCGGGCAAATCACCCAAGAACTATCCAAAGTGGCACCCTGGCTGAATGATTGACGGAGGTTTGATTTTCCCTGCCCAATTGTTGTTTGTGGGGGGCGGGGTGATTTAATTGCTGGTATTTCTCCACAGCTGAGACTTCAACCAAGAGTAACTGATTGATTCACTAGGGTAGATTAGAGACCTGCTGAAAATAAGACAGAGCCACTTAGCCCCGCCAAACCAAGCAGGTCCACAGTCTCTCAGGCCATAACACCGTATGGGTCCTTGACAAAGTTCAAGGGGAAAAGCCAAACAGGGTAAAATAATCATGGGGCAGAATCAGCCGGAAAACTCTGGTAATATGAATAACCAGAGTAGAGCAACCTCCCCAAGAAAGGATGTGGCAGATGGAACTGAGGATCCCCTTCATAAACAGATGGCTGAGATGTCAGAAATCAAATTCAGAATTTGGATTGCAAATAAGATTAATAGAATAGAGGCAAAGATAGAATTAGAAATTCAAGGAGCATTCCGAAAGTTCACTCAAGAATTCAACGAATTCAAAGACAAAACCACCAAAGATTTTGAAACAGTGAGGCAAAAGATTGCAGCCCTCAAAGATCTGAAAAATATGTTAGAATCCCTTGGTAACA
>CAUYQV010132826.1:0-17246 GCA_963574575.1 Galagoides demidoff
TGTGGTCCCAGCTACTTGGGAGGCAGAGGCAGGAGACTCGCTTGAGCCCAGGAGTTGGAGGTTGCTATGAGCTATGATGCCATGGCACTCTACCCAGGGGGATAGCTTGAGGCTCCGTCTCAAAAAAAAAAAAAAAAGAAAGAAAAGAAAGTTTTGTTTTCCTTTTAGCATTCAAGTGCTTAATCTACCTGGAGTTGACTGTTGTGTGTGGTGTATGGTGTTGAACTACATATGTTCCTCCTTTCTTCTTAATCCCTTCCTCCCTCTCTCCTCCATAGAACTACATGCCAATTCTGTCATATATCAAAATTCTATATATGAGTGGGCCTCTTTCTGTGGCCTTTATTCTTATCAAATGATCAACTTTACTGTCCCTAAGACAAAACTGTCTATAGAGTCGACAGAGCCTACAAATTTGAAAATAAGTCCTAATATCTAACAGAGCAACACCTCCTCCTTAATATCCTTCAGTACTGCCTTGGTTGTTCTTGGCTTCTGTCTTTTTATTTCAATGTTAGAATCAGTTTGTCAAGTTCCTCAAAATACTCCTATTGCTATTTTGAATGGAATTGCATTGACTCTGTGGCTCAATTTGGGAAAAATTTTCTTGCTTACATATTCAAACCTTTCTATCTTGGAAAACAGGTTATCTCTCTATTTGTTTAAATCTCTTTTAGGGTTTTTGAGAAAGATACAGAATTTATTCACGAAGGTCTCACCCATCTTCTGTTACTTTTATCCCTGAGTGCTAGCTTTTGCTGCTGTTATAAATGCTATCTAGTTAAAAAGTGCATTTTGGGGTTGCTTATTGCAGGAATACAGAATGAAAGTACTTTTTAAAATAAGTCATTTCATTGAAATTCAGAAACAACCCAAGTTGGTCTTGAGTGTCATTTATATCTTGTTGTTTTGGTAGCTGGGGAATTCTTAAATCTTATTCCTAAGTCTGTTCTTCTGTTCTTTTTTTGAGATACAGATACTATCTGAAAAGTTAGTGATATTCTTATTTTTAACTGTTGTAGCTTTCTGAATCAAAGGAGCTGGATTTGCCACAGACATAAGTTTAGTCCCTTCAAGAATCAACTCGTCTTTTCAGGCTTTGGGTACTAAGCAAGTAACACCTGGCCACGGGTACACGCTGTAGGTGTATATTTCAAACAATGACCCACCCTTCCGAATAATTACTTTGATGAGGAAGTGCAAACACACTGACCTACCCTCATCTGGCAACAGAAGTCCATGTTGCACCTCAGACGGTGGGCAGTGTGTGACTGCAGATTATGTCAGAGCGGCCAGTTACCTTTCATTTCCACACCATTTGGCAACACAGAGCTTCTCTTTTCTCCTTCCCACACTCATAGAGTCAAATTCCTCCACTTGGTTCCTCTAGGGCCTTCGCTGTAACTGTGCTTCTCGTCATAGTGACACACACCTCTTCTTGTGACAGCTACCTGGATGACAAGGATTGGCTTCATTCTCTGAGTAGAGGCAGCTCATGAAAACTCAGTTATTAATACATTTTAAATTGCTTTTATAGTCTTCCAACTTGCTAAGCTCTGCTATTCATTCAAATAACTTGTATGATATATTGACATTAAAGTATTTTTAATAAATTTTTTTCAGTTAAGAAATATCACAGGCTAGGCACCCATTTACAGCACCGGCCACATGCCCTGAAGGTGTCGGGTTCAAACCCAGCCCGGGCCAGCTAAAACAATGACAATGACAACTGCAACAACAAAATAGCCAGGCGTTGTGGCAGACGCCTGTAGTTCCAGCTACTTGAGAGGCTGAGGCAAGAGAATTGCTTAAGCCCAAGAGTTTGAGGTTGCTGTGAGCTGTGACGTCACAGCACTCAACCCAGGGCAACAGTCTCAAAAAAGAAAAAGAAATCACAAATTGGTCCAAGATACTGTTAGAAGAATCTTTGGGGATTTCAGATTAGATGATCACACCATCTGCAAGATAACAGCTTGTTTATTCCCTTTATCCTAAGCCCTTCATTCATTTTTATTATCTTAATATGCTGGTTAAGACTCCAGTCAAAGTTGAAGAGACATGGTGGTCATAGGACCCTTTTACTCCTGATTTTGAAGGAAATGCTCCCAATATCCTGCTATGTAAGTTGATCTTTCTTAACCTTCATCTGATTAAGGAAGTTCCCTTCTATCACTAAGTTTTTACCAGAAATTTCTGTTCAACTTTGCAAATGCTTGTACTGATAGGATTTTTTCTCTTTAGTCTGCTACCATGGTGAATGCAAGTGAAAGGTTTTCTGATATATAAAACCATTCCCTCATTCCGGGGAGAAAACCACATTGTTGGTGGCACACATTTTTGCTACCCTAATAGATTCTGTTTGATAAAAAACTTTTGCTTAACAGTTTTGCATCTCTATATGCATGGGTCCAGTGGATTTGTTATTTTCCTTTCTCCTCTTCTTCCTTTTGCTTGGGCATCAAGATAATATTGAGGAATTAGGGATTATTCTCTTTTTTTCTAGTACCTGGTTGAAAGTATATAAAATTGAAATGATTTGTTTCTTGAAGGATTGATGTCACTTGTAAAACTATCTAGGCTGGGGGTGTCTCTGTGTGCAATTTTTCTAATTCAGTCACTCTATGTATTTTTCAGTGAGCTTTTTCTAGGGACTTAAAGTGTTATAATTTTTATGGGTGATAGTCTGTGGTCTTTATGCTTCTGGTTTTTGTTGAGATTACTTCCTCTTTCTTATTCCTGAAATTGGTTATCTGTGACTTCTCTCTTTTTTTTTCTAGCTAGATCTTGTTAATTCTTTGTCTATTTTATTCTCAGTTGCACAGAACCAGCTTTTGGGCTTGTTGGTTTTCTCACTGTAGCTTTGTTTTCTACTTTATTTACTTTTACTTTGATTTTCTCAGGCCCTTCCTTCTACTTGCTCTGGTTTATTCTGATGTTCTTTTATTAACTTTTAAGCTGGGTATGTAGCTTATTAATTTAAAGCTCTTCCTTTTTTATAAAAGTACTTGTGGATAAATTTTTCTCAAAATGCCACTTTCACCTCATTACACGAGTTTTGATATGTACTATTTTAATATCATTCAGTTCTGGATATTTTTAAAACATCATGGGGGTTTCCTATTTGAATCTTAATTTACTGGGGATTTAAAAATTCCGAATGTATAGGGATTTTAACCATCTCTCCACAATTAAAATCTAGCTGAGTGCTTTTTGGTCATAATACATGCTATTTATTTAGTTATTTATTTATTGTTATGAGACAGGGTCTCCTTTCATCTCTCTAGTTCACTAGCCATGATTACACCACAGCATTCTAACCTGGGCAACACAGTGAGACCCTGTCTGAAGAATAAAACAAAACAAAAAGAACAAAAAAACCCTCCTAGAATGAAGTGATTCTCTCACCTCAGCCTCCCAAGTAGCTTGGACTGTAGCCATATGCCACCATGCCCAGCTAATTTTTTTTTTAAAATTGTATAGAGTTGGAGTCTTGCTAAGTTGCCCAGGCTGGTCTTCAACTCCTGGACTTAAGCAATCCTTCCACTTCAGCTTCCCAAGTGGTTAGGATTACAGGAGTGAGCCATCATTCAGCCAAAATATTTGGTTTTATGATACCTAGCCACATTTTACTGAGGCATTTTGTTACCTTTCTATCTTATACCTGTCACAGAATTTCCTGAATTTTTTCCTGTTTGTATTTGCATTCTTCCTCCCAATGTGTTTTCAATTCTGTATTAAGTTTTCTGAGGACTTGTGTGTCTGAAGTTTTTTTTTTTATGCCCTTGCATGTGAATTTCATTTGACAATACAGAATTCTAGGATCAAAGTGACTTTCCTTTGATTCCTTAAACTTCACTGTCTCTGGCATCTAGTATTGCCATAAGAAATCATGTCATGCTGAATCTCACGTCTTTGTAGGTAGTCCATTCATTCCCCCTGACAACCTTTATAGTTTTCTCTTTGGATTTGATGTTCTTAAGATTTACTACACTATATCTAGCAGTGGCATTTCCCTCATCTTTTCTCTTGCCCCTTCAGCTGAGGTTGTCCATCTTTAATTCTGGAAATTTCGTTTCTACAACTTTTTTGAAATACTATTTATTTTCTATTTCCTTCTCATCCCACTTAAGACTGCTGCTACCTGAATACTGAAGTTTTCTATTTCTGTCCTCTGTCTAAATCAACCTTTTTTTTTTTTTAACCTACCCTACTTCCTTTTAGGAGTTATTTTAAATGACCCTTCCAACTCACTAGTTTTCCCTCAGAGTTATATATATATATATTTTTTTTTTGGTTGCAGCCATCATTGTTGTTTGTCAGGCCTGGGCTAGGGATTTGAACCCGCCACCTTAGGTGTGCGTGGCTGGCGCCTTAGCCCATTGAGCCATAGGAGCCGAGCCGCCTCAGAGTTATATTCATTCTATTCTTCTTTTCACCCATTGGGTTCTCCCTACTATGTTTTGTAGATATAGTATTTTTACCTGGGCCTTTTTGCATTAAATACTTAATTACATAATTTCTTATTTAAGGCTCACAGGCATTTGACAAACACACTCTCTGATTGATGTAAATATTTTATGTCTATTCTTGTGCTAATATTAACACTTAACTCTTTTAGTGCATTTAGTGTTTGTAGTTTTAAATTCTTTTTTTTTTTTTTTTTTTTTGAGACAAAGTCTCACTATTAACCCTCGGTAGAATGCTGTGGTGTCACACCTCACAGCAACCTCAAATTCTTGGGCGTAAGCGATTCTCTTGCCTCAGCCTCCCAAGTAGCTGGGACTACAGGTGCCCTCCCCAGCACCTGGCTATTTTTTGTTGCAGTTGTCATTGTTGTTTAGCTGGCGCACACTGGGATGAAACCTGCCAACCTCGGTGCATGTGGCTGGCGCTATAACCACTGTGCTACAGGCGCTGAGCCCATACTTTAAATTCTTGATCAAAGTGTTCTAAGATCTACTTGTGCGTTGGGTGGTCTCTGAGGCTCCATTGGTTTGCTTTTCCCCTTAGGAACCCTGTCTTCTGGGCTGTAAGCTCACATTCCCCTGAGTTTGGGCTTCTCTGTGAAAAGCAGATACTGGCCTGTGTGGGGCTTGCTGAGCTCAAAGGAAAGATGGGGACAAGCCCTGGGGGGAACACCCTAAGAACTAAAACCATGACCAGTCACTCCCACTTCCTTGTCACCTCAAGAAGTCAGCTTAAGTCACCCCTTCATCTTCAGATCTTTGTGAAGAAGGAACATTGGACCAGGACACTCCTGGATTGTGATCTATCTACCTTCCTAGGGACAGTGGAGTGAAGAAAATGGAAATGAGAATATCAAAGGCCAGAGAGGCCCCACCTCTGGTCTCATCATCCCAGTGGGCCCTAGAGGCTTATCCAACACTTGCCTCATGGACACCTGCACATCACGTCCTGCCCATACCCTGGATTTTGCACTAATTGTCCCAAGGCCAGGATAGGGGAGAGAAAGGAGCAGAATTCCAGTGTGTTTGGGGTAACTGCCTTCTCATCAATAAGTCAGCTGCCCCCTCCCAGGTTGCAGCTACCCCAGCTTTTACTTTCCCCTAGTGATTTTGTGTGATTAATTGGCCAATCACTATCTGATTTATAAAATTTTGTTTATCCAAGGGTTCCATCCTCAGTTCCTCTGTTGTTGGGTGTTGGAGAATAGAGACAGTAACTTGTGTGAATTCACTACCTTGACAAGAACTGTGGTAGAGAGAGCTTTGGTTTTTTCCTATTAGTTTTCTTTCAACCCTTCTGTGCACTTTCGTACCATGGACAGAACGGTAAAGTGATTCACAGCACGACCCTGGGAGTTCAATGTCTGGCAGGTTCTGGATTCACCTACTTGCAAGCTGTGTGACCTTGGATAAACTAATCTCTCTGTTTCTTTGTTTTCTCTTCTAGAAATGGCACATTAGTATGCTAGTTCTTGCCTCAATGGTTTGTTACAAGTAAGGCCTAGAAGAGTGAGCACCACACATGAGGTTCACTTATACTGTGACCTGGTATTACTGTTCTCTCTCATAATGAGGAACTGCATGAGGGCAGGTATTTTGAATTGCATCAGCCTGGTGTCCCTGTTTGCAAGAACAGCACCTAGCTCTATCAAGTAGTCAGCAAGAGTTATTGAGTGAAAGAATGAACACATTGCTTTATCCTTTTTATTAATCTGAACTGAATCTTGTCTTATGGTTATCAATTTGACCCTTTTTTCATAGACTATAAGGCTATATTGATGCACACGTATCATTTTCCTCTCTTTGTAATAATATCAGTGCATATAGCTACTTTGTCATTTCATCTTGTTTGTATTTTTTTCTGACACAGTGGAGCCATTGTTTCCTAACCTGGAATCCTTTTTAAAAAAACATCTCAGCTACTATTTGAATGTTGCTTTCAATATCAATTTCTCTCTTTTTTTTCTTTTTTAATCTTAAAAGGAGCTCAGGAATGTGGTATGAGGTTATGAGTTGCAATTGTACTTTATTTATTTATTTATTTATTATTATTAGAGATAGAGTTTCACTCTGTCACCCTGGATAGAGTGCTGTGGCATTATCATAGCTCACAGTGACCTCAAACTCTTGGACTCAAGTGATCCTCCTGCCTCAGCCTCCCAAGTAGCTGGGACTATAGGCACCTGCCACAATACCTGGCTAGTTATTTCTATTTTTAATAGTGGTGGGGTCTCATTCTTGCTTAGCTAGTCTAGAACTCCTCAGCTCAAGCAATCCTCCCTTCTCAGCCTCCCAGAGTCTGGGATTACAGGCATTAGCCACTGTGCCTGGTTCTAACATTCATTTCCACAGCATGAAGGGGAGGGGGGTGGGCAGAGGTGGGAGAGGGAAGGGAATTTCTTTTTAGTGTCTAAAGTGCCATCTTTGGCCTAGTGCCTATAGGTCAGTAGTTAGGGCGCTGGCCACATACACCCAGGCTCGTGGGTTCAAACCCAGCCCAGGCTTACTAAACAACAATGATGACAACTGCAACAAAAAATAGTCAGGTGTTGTGGCAGCTACCGGGTCACCTGTAGTCCCAGCTACTTGGGAGCCTGAGGCAAGAGAATTGCTAAAGCCCAAGAGTTGGAGGTTGCTCTGAGCTGTGACACCACAGCACTCTACTGAGGGTGACATAGTGAGGCTCTGTCTAAAAAAAAAAAATATCTATATATCTATATATCTATATATCTATATATGAAGTGTCATCTTTGCTGGGGAACTTGGGTTCTGTTCCATTTTGTTTTTGTTTTATGGAACTGGGTCCAGGATCCAGAATTGCCATCTCTTTTC
Source organism: Galagoides demidoff (assembly GCA_963574575.1). Taxonomy (NCBI): domain Eukaryota; kingdom Metazoa; phylum Chordata; class Mammalia; order Primates; family Galagidae; genus Galagoides; species Galagoides demidoff. Next base: position 7,299 of record CAUYQV010132826.1, read on the forward strand.
CAGTTTGCACTCAAAAAATCTTGTAATGTATGCTGAAGGTAGAAGTTTGCCTAATCTATAATCCACCCCTCCTAGCAGGCTCTAAGCTGCCTTAGTCAGTGTCTGTGTCTCACTGTACACTTGGCTCCTATCCCAGGACCTTGCATAGGGGAGATAGGCTGGGTTGAATTCTGGCTCCACCATTTTATTAGGTGAGAGACCTTGAGCAAGCTGCCTAACCTCTTTCCATCTCAGTTTCCCTATCTTTAAGGTAAGGATAATTACAGTATCTTTTGTACTGTTTTATTTTTGGTGAGGATTTGGTGTGATTAGTAAAGCCTCAATATGATCTGATAAATTTTAAATGGATGAGTAAATAGTTAACTTTACAGGAATAAAAGGATGAAGGGATAAATGGTACATCATCCCAACTTCCTTTTGGGGACCAGGTATTATATTTTCCACTAATTTGGTCTTGAGGTCTCTTTCTGGAGAGTAGTCATAAACTCTAGCCCTGCCTAAATGGGAATACACAGGATTTTGTCATGAATGCCTACAATGTGCCACTCACAGAATACTTGTTTATCATAAAGCTTAATTATTCAGCCTGTGACCAGGCATCTCTCTCACAAGCAACTTGTTTATACTAGCAAATGCTCTCAAGTCTCTTGTGTGATCTGCATCCAGTTTATTTCTATTCTCTAGGAGAGCTCTGAACAGGAGAGTTTAGGTTAGGGTGTGTCAGTCAGGTGAGACACAGAAGGCAACACAACAAAACATATGAAGTAACAGAAGCAGTTTATTACTTATAGGTCCCAGAGAGAAGAAGGCAGCCCCTGTCACAATGCCAGTGCCATCTGGGACACACATATTCAACCAGTGGGTAGGGGAAAAGGCAAGGGGAACCTGTAGCCAAATCCTTAATTAAGAGTCCTGGGCATTACCCAAGCAGGCTTCCCACAGGAAGCTATAATTGGGGGGTTTAGAGAAGGCAGGCATGAATTCTGTGGAGTCACATTGTGCCTAAGAGGTGGTCATGACAGCATAGTTGTACAACCCACATGATGTGTAGGGACTGGGGCCGAGTCAGGTACAGTTGTGTTCAGCTGTCCTGTAGGGAGGTGGTCAGCAGGAGGTGGTTGTACAGGACAAAAATCTGAATTAACCACCTTGAAGAACTTGGAAAGGTAGAGAAGTAGAAACTGTCAAGGGTGATTAACCCTGCTGCTGGTATGAGGAAGTCTAACTTTATCCTAAATGAACGTTGAGACAACATAAAATTACAAGAATTCACTATACTACAGCTGCCCCTTTATTCCTACTATGACTCCTTTCTTTCCCCTTTTCTCAGGGTTCCAGGCAAAAGCCCTGGCCAGACAGCCCTCCATACCAAGAGTCCCCTGTGAGGGACACTCACCCTTTGGGAGAGCAGGACCTCTATTATGCTTCTGTCAGCTTTCAAGAGATGAAGGCCAGGGAGCCTCAGGACCAGAAGGCCACATGCACCACAGAGTACTCAGAGATCAAGCCAAGCAAGTGAGAACTCTCCCAGAACTCAATCCCAGTTGGTGGGAGGAAAGGACCAGTGGGGTCCTGTGTTGAAGCACCCAGAGCCTTGTGACAATATTAACAGTAACTACTGTACAAGTGTTTCCAGGTAGAGTAGAAAGAGGATGACAGAATTAGAGATACGGGCTCAAACTCAGGCTCCAGTGTTCTCTACAGCATTGTTATCAACCAGCTCACCTCATCTCTCTGTGCCTCAATTTCCTGTTCTGTAACCAGAGATTATATGTATTACCTCAAAAGCTGTTGTGAATATTAAAGAAATCAACCACATGCAAATCATACAACAGAGGTCCTAGTGTACATTGCTGGTCTCTACTCCTCAAACAGAAAGGTCCTGCTGGGAAGTTGTCCCAAGGCTGGCGGTGACCAGGCATGGAAAACAAGGCAGCAATGTGTTGGCATCATCTCCTCTCCCCAGAACTCTTCACAGAGTCCCTAGGAAAGACCACCCCTCTCCCAACCTGACATTTGGTTCATGATATAGCATCTTATATCCTCTCCATGGTCATCCCTTTGCCCCACTTTTACTTGTCAATCCTTCCAGAATAGTCCCTCACCTCTAGTCTTTCTCCTTCTCATTCATGGCACCCACAAGGAGCTTTCCAAAAGCAAAAGAGCCAATGCTGACTCTTTTTTGCCCAAACCTGTTCATGGCTCCCTGGCTTAGACAACACATCACAAACAAACACTGCCCCTTGGCATTTAAACCTTTCATGATCTCCCTGCTGTCCACTCATTCATCCTTTCCTCATAGCCCTCCCTTCCTTAAACCCTTCCATGCTGGTTCATGCCACATTCTTTGCAATTTGAGATCCCCTTTCAGGAAGCCAAATCACCTCACTTTCTTGGCTTACACTCCCTTGTGCTTCAAACATGAATTCATGGATGGTCTTAGGTTGAAAGGGTGGATTGAAGAAAAAGCTCATTTTCTTCCTCATGTAAAGTTGTACAAAACAGTCAAAAATTCTCCAGCAGTATCCAAACCCAGATTAATGACAATGTTATTTTCTAAACTTTAGAAAGTGACCATGTGGAAAGAAGTAGATAATTTCAGTGTGCTGCTGGGAGAACACTGATCCTCCATACCCAGATACCCCCACTTTCAATACCACAGGAGGTGACCTGAGATCAATTCCATCAAGATTTATGTTGAAAAGGCTCAGTGCCTGTGGCTCAAGTGGCTAAGGCGCCAGCCACACACACCTAAGGTGGCGGGTTCAAATCCAGCCTGGGCCCGCCAAACAACAATAATGGCTGCAATCAAAAAATAGCCAGGCGTTGTGGCGGGTGCCTGTGGTCCCAGCTACTTGGGAGGCTGAGACAGGAGACTCGCTTGAGCCCAGGAGTTGGAGGTTACTGTGAGCAGTGAAGCCATGGTACTCTACCCAGGGGGACAGCTTGAGGCTCTGTCTCAAAAAAAAAAAAAAAGATTTATGTTGAAAAAGCATAAAATCCTTTGGGGAAAAAATAAACAGAAAAAAAATATCCTTCACTCAAAAAGTACAGAATATGTAAAATGAAAATGAGAACTTACCAGACCAAAATTTAGGGGAAAGCTGAAATCCAGAGAATTGAGCAGGATATCTAAGCCAAATGTCAAGATTCCCAAAGGCATTTGCCCATGCTGGAAATGTGAATTTTAGTTCTATGGTCTTGTGTGTAGCCCAGCCAAAGGTTGGAACTGTCATAGGAAATCTTTCTCACATTGAGTTTATATCAAGGTAAGGATAAATCAAAGAAAACCAAAGATGAGGAGAAAATCTGAACAGCAAACAGAGAAAAAAGGCAAATTACCTTCAAATGACAAGCACTTAATTGACAGTAGCAATTATGGAGAGTGGAAGAAAGCAAATACTATCTCTAACTGGGCGGTGCCTGTTGCTCAGTGGGTAGGGCGCCAGCCCCATATACTGAGGGTGGCGGGTTTGAACCCGGCCCTGGACAAACTGCAACAAAAAATACCTGGGCGTTGTGGCAGGCACCTATAGTCCCAGCTACTCAGGAGGCTGAGGTAAGAGAATTGCCTAAGCCCAGGAGTCAGAGGTTGCTGTGAGCTGTGATGCTCATAGCACTCTACCGAGGGCGACAAAGTGAGATTCTGTCTCAAAAAAAAAAAAAATACTATCTCTAACATCAGTTTATAATACATACTCAGTAAAGATAAGTCAAAATGAGGATGTAACAAAGATCTTTTGGAGTAAATAAATGCAGAGATTTATTACTTGTAGAATAAAAGCAAGAGACAGTTTTAGAATTCCTGACAATAATAACAGCTAAATATAAAGGGGAGTAAGTGTTCTTCACATTTCCCAATATCCATATATTATCTAGGAGGATAGAGAGGTTTTCATTCACTAAAGACTTTGATAATTATGCAAGCTGTAATTTTTATTGTAATGACTAAAAGAATACAATCACAATATATAACATAACCTAGCTATAAGAATTCACTATTTAATTCAACTTGATAATATGTTGTTTAGGATATTGCATCCTCATTTGTAAGTGAAATAAGTTTGTAATCTCCCCTGTATAATAATATATTTTCTCTGATTTTTTTTTCTTCCTAAGAGCTTGAGCTTGAAAACTATGTATTTCTTTTCTTTAGTTTTTTTTTTTTTATTGAATGGTAACTATGTACATTAATGCACTTCTGGGGTACAGTGTTTTCTCTGATTTTAATATCGGGTGTATCCAGATCAAGTAGAATGATTTTGAAGTATTTCTTCTTTTTCTATTGTCTATAAGATTTGGCATGATCTATTTTTTGAAATTATCTTTCACTTTTATTTATAAATATTGTTTATTTTTGAGACTAAAAAAAATAACAAGAAGTTAATTGATGAATCCATACTGAATCTCAGAGTCAAAGCATTCTGTAATAGAAATACTCTAATTTGACAATGTGAATGTTACTTTCTTTGCATTATTATTATTGCTTAATATTTCAATGCAAAAAAAATAGACAAAAATCTGTGACAAAACAATAGCACCTCCAGCTTCCCGTGTAAAGGATAGTAGTAAGAATTCTGACAATTAAGTTCACGAACTCATTCTAGGAAAAGTGCCACATAACTCATTGCTGAGTATCACTACAGTGACCGTCTAGGTTCTTCCCTTGGGAAGCTATGCTCCTATGCCAGTCAATGCCTAGCCCACCCTTCAAAGAAATTTTAGAGCTCTTTTTCTGAAATGGTCATCCAAGCTGTCATCATATTATCCTTGATGTCCTGAATGTCATCAAACTGTCTTCCTTTCAAAATTTCTTTTATCCCTGGGCAAAGAAAAAATTCCCTGGAGGCCAGATCAGGTGAGGTGAGTAGGGATGGTGTTCCTGTACAGTTTTTACTTACTGGCCGCACACTGCCTCACAAAGCTGTGTGAGCTAGTGCATTGCTGTGATGCAAAAGCCAAGAGCTGTTGACAAAGATTTTCAGTTAAGATTTTACCATCTGTTTCTCTATCAGTATTTACTTAGTCCTCTGTGCTTCTCACAGTCAGCTGATGATTTCAACACAAAATCTGATGAATTTTTGCAATGTTTTCATCAATTCTGCTCATTGCTGGCCACCCTGACTTCTCTTTATCAGTGACAATTTTTCTTCAGAAAAATTTTTAGTCTAGTTGTACATTGCTATTTTCTTCATGGCAATTTCCCCATAAACTTGGACTAGCACATCTTGACATCCAGTACAGCTAAATGTGAGCTTATGGGAAAATAGAGTTGTTGTAGAGATGAATATTTCAGATAAGGTTATCCTGGAGTCAGCTGGGCCTTTTATCCCATATGATTGATATTTTTACAGTAAGACAGGGCATGCAGGGAGAGACAGCCATGTGACAAGGGAGACAGAGATTGGAGTGATGGATACAGGATAAGGGACAGCAACAAGACAGCCAGACAATGCCAGAAGCTTGAAAAGTCAAGGAAGGACCACCCCCCACACACACAGGATTCAGAGGGAACAGGGAATGCTGACACTTTGATTTGGGACTTTTAGCCTCCAAAACTCCAGAAAACACGTTTTTGTTATCTTCAACCCCTCAGTTTATGGGGCACTGTTGCAACAGACTTTAAAAACTCACTCATTCATATCAACATGAAAAATCATATGCAGACATTTATGGCAACTTCAATTATGATCTCCCAAAGCCAGAATTAACTCAGATATCCTTCAGTGAATGAAAAAAAAAAAAGAATTCGCTATACCACAGCTGCCTCTTTATTACTAAACTTCCTTACAAAGTTTCTTAACTTTGTAAACTTAAGAAAAGAAAAACAAGAATGGAGAGCTAGGGCGGCACCTGTGGCTCAGTGAGTAGGGCACCACCCCCATATACCGAGGGTGATGGGATTGAACTTGCCACCCTCGGTATATGGGGCCAGTGCCAAAACTGCAACAACAACAACAAGAAGAATGGAGTAATAAAGTAAGGTGTAGTTGGTAGCACACTAAAAATGATTATATAAATGCTTTTATTAAAAACAGAGAGTCAGCTTGGATTAATACTCCAACTATACCTTTACAATATATGCACCTAAGGTGCAAGGACAGAATGATTATTATATCATAGGGATCAGGGAAAGAGCATGTCAGTCAGAGGATCTGCCTGATTACAGGCCAAGAGGGCTGGCAGGGCCTGTCATATAGTGAGGGGAGGTAAGGATAGGGTTGATGAATGCTGAAAGGATGTTAGTCCTGACAGACATGGGGCAGTCCAGGTCTTCAAAGCCTTACCCCACCCTCACAACAGTCCCCCAGATGAGGCACCACGCAATGCCCTGCTTTACTCTGAAGTTAATGCCACATCTGCTTTGTTTGCTCTTCAATCTCCAGCCCCTGGCACAGTGCTTGTGGAAAATCTCACCCTATGTGAATATTTTAAGTAGTTCAATCTCTCCCCAAATGTCAGTTATTTTACAAGGAAGGTTCCTATATTGCTACTTGCAATGAGAAAACATGCAATGTAAAAACAACTAACACAGCTTCCAGCCCAGAATGGGGAGTAAATATGTTTTATCAATGTTTCTTGTTATTATTACCAATCTCTGCACATTTTTTGCTCTCATGTCCAGCTTTTCCCCTGCTTCTCCAAAAGAAAAGCTGGTCTAACATTCTCTACAGGCTACCCTCTCTGCAGACCACACTGAAGTCTTCTCAGTGGTGTCCTGAATAACTTGGTAACTATTTACATATAGGAATTTACTGGGGACCTTCCTCCTCTGGGGACCTTCCAGTGGAAAATGCTAAGTGAAATCACTCCTCACTAATAGAAAGCAAGTCCATTGTTTCCACTAGTCCAAAGATGGTGGTTGGTCGCTGGAGACATTACCTTAATCCCTTTAGCTTCCCCCTCTAGGGAGCATTTCCCCTGCATCCACCACCAGTCCTGGGATTTTCTCTGATAGTCCAACCCTTTTAAAGAGAAAACCTTCCCCGTGTGTCATTTGCTCTTCTGGGTCTTTGGGGAAGCCAGTACAGGGGGATTCAGGTGCCTTTCCCATGGTGCCAGGTATGGTGGTTTGCAATCCCTGCCCCAAAATGTGCACCAATGATGTGAGACACTGTGAAGGTCACTTACCACATCAAGTCTCAGTTTCATACTCTGAAAAATTAGAATTATTAACCAAGCCTTTCTCAGATTGATTGTGAGGAATAAATGGTACAATATATAGAAAGGTACAGCCCTGAGTCTGGAACTCCGATAGTGTCAATCAATATTTTCCCTAGTCCTTTATCTGAGGGGAGATCCAGTTATGGACTACACTTGGCCCATAAACCAGCAACATCAGTGTAATCTGGAACCAGAGAAAACGATCTTTTCCCTCCCTGTCACTTAGCCAGGTTGGCACCACAGTTCAAAAGTATGATCTTTAGGTCAACAAGAGGGGGTAAGAGGAAAAGGACAGGGACGAGTCCCTACCCTAACTCCTCTTTTAGGTGAGGGTACTCAGACTTTTCAAAGCCTCTGACTTAGGTACCATATTGACCAAGGCTCAGTACCTTGGCCCTGTGTATTTGAGTCCATAGTTGAGGAGTTTCCTGAACTCAGAGCTCAAGTACGCTCCAGAACCACGGACAGCGCCAAACCTGCGGCTAATTGCTGCCCAGGTAGCGCTGGTGGCTGGAGCGCCACCTGCGGGCAGCACTCTGGCCTATCTCAGCTGCAGAGGTAAGACAGTTCGGGAATAGGATTGGAGACATTCTATCCTTTGAGAAGGGAGGTGCTGGTCAGAGGGCATCCAAACTCCTCCTCAGTCTCCCACTGAAAGCTACCTCATTTTAGAGAGGAGAGGACCAGCTTCAGAGAGACGATCCATTTCTCACGGGTCACTGGGTCCTTTGCCTGTCAGAATTGATTCTACCTTCACTTCTTCCAGAAAGTCTTCTCTGTGTGAGGCTCAGCCCTTCCTACCCTCACTTTAGAGTGGATTGCCCCTCTTTGTACTGTTACGGAGCCCTGGAATACAGGATACGATTTGTGACCCTATTCTGTGCCTTGCTCTACAGCAGTGATTTTCAGCTGGTGAAAAATTATACAAATCATTAATTAAATTATTTTCTAAATAAGTTCAAGGCGCAGGGCAGTGCCTGCAGCTCAGTGAGTAGGGCACCAGGCCTATACACGGAAGGTGATGGGTTCGAACCCAGACCCAGCCAAACTGCAACAACAACAACAACAACAAAAAAGTTCAAAGCACTGTAAGTATATTCTTTTTTTTGACCAACATAATTAAGTGTTCCATATTAAGTTCAACTATAGGTTCAAGCATGCCATGAGATTTAAAAAAGGTTGAAAAATACTGCTCTATACCAAACTTCTGGTTCAGCTTGAATGAAGAAATGATGTATCTATCAGGAGGCTAGTTGGGAAGTTATATTATGGAACCAAGGGAGTCACAGAAATAAGTTCTAAGTTTACCTGTATTCTACATGAATGGTAACTATTCATACTGAGGAAAGGATTCTGTGGCCTCAGTGGACCACGTGATAGAAAGAGTTGCTGTGAGGGGTAGAGCAGGCCAGGCAAGGTCAGGGGAAAATGGGTGTAGCATAAAGAGAGATTTACAACTGAACGTGGGAGGCCCATGGGGTTGAAGTTAACTGTTTAGAAGTCAAAACTCACTTCCATGGTGTGAGTGGTGAGTGGAGGTGTGAAGATGGGAAACCTCAGAGTGGACCAAAAGATACACAGATGTCAGGATGGAGGGCAGGTGAGATAAGTGAGACAAGCTCCCCAAACCAAGTATCCTCCCAAGAATCCACTGGAGCCCTGATAGTCAGATCCAAGCCGTCAGCTCCCCAAATTAGCCCTGTATATTCTTAGATCTTGTCTCTACTCCTGTGATGCCCTTGGTTAGGACTGAGTGAAGTGTGGTGAGAGACATGGCTTGGGTGTCTTGAATCTGCTTTGAACTCTAGTGATCTGGACTCAATAATTGTTAATTATTTGCTGTGTGGGAGCCTCTGTCCTAGCTTGGTCAGGAGATAGTGAAGAACTAATGTGAAAGTGCCAGATTTTAAGGGTTGCAGGAGCCTGGAGGTTACAAGCACTGCAAGGACATAGGGGAAAATAACAACACTCAATGAGCAGTTAGCTTATGCCAGATATTGTGCTCTGCATTTTCCCTATACCATTTCAGGTTTCTCATTGTAAAAAGCTAGCATGGTTTGGGCAGAGCTTTCTCACAGATACTTTGCAGACATTTTATTTTTCACATTAATATTCTGGAGAAAATGACCTTGGGTTGTTGGCATGGGGCTTCTGGGGAGAATTATCTGTACTGTCTTATCACTTAGAGCAGCGGTTCTCAACCTGTGGGTTGCAACCCCTTTGTAACAATTAAAATACATCCTGCATATCAGATATTTACATTATGATTCCTAACAGTAGCAAAATTACAGTTATGAAGTAGCAACAAAAATAATTTTATGGTTGGGGGTCACCACAACATGAGGAATTGTATTGAAGAATCATGACATTAGGAGGCATTAGGAAGATTGAGGACCACTGACTTAAAGAGTAAAAGTCAAGTCCTCAAGTCCTTCATCCTGGCATTTTCCACTTGGCCCCTGATGACTTTCCCAGCTTCATATCTTACCACTGAACTTTTGGCACACTCCCATCTGCCAGAAAGTAACTTTTTCTGCCAAGTGTTTTCACATGTTTTTTTCCTTAAGACTATTCCCTCGGCTCGGTGCCTGTGGCTCAATCGGCTAAGGCACCAGCCATGTACACCTAAGGTGGCGGGTTCAAATCCCCAGCCCGGGCCCACCAAACAACAATGATGGCTGCAACCAAAAAATGGCCAGGCATTGTGGCGGGCGCCTGTGGTCCCAGCTACTTGGGAGGCAGAGGCAGGAGACTCGCTTGAGCCCAGGAGTTGGAGGTTGCTAT